>CAAKHC010013660.1:0-17676 GCA_901007825.1 Macroramphosus scolopax | reverse complement strand
AAGAAAAAAAAAGGGGGGGGGGGGGTGGGGGGGGGGGGGGGGGGGGGGGGGGGGGGGGGGGGGGGGGGGGCACGTGCACGGGGATACATCGAGGCGTCTTCGAGGGAAAGCAAAGTTTGCAAAGCGCTGTCCGCGGTGCTGAAGGAGGACCGGCACTGCAGGAACACAGCAACACACAAAACGACACAGCTCACAACACCTGGTAATCATTTTTAATGATTTAGTAGTTTTTTGTTGAGGTAAACAGGGAGACGTGAGACGGCCGAGGTGTGCGAGAGGCCCGGAAAACACACAGCCGATGACTCAGCACATCCAGGCTTCCAATCTCAGCTTAGAAGTTGGAAATGATTATGCAAGATTTTTTTTGAAGTCTTCAGGTGGGCCAAGCGGTAGGAAGGAGGGGGGAGGGGGGGGGCGTTGTAGTTCATTTATTCTGACAGAACCGAACTGTAGCCTGCATGTGTGTGTGTATCTATGTGTGTGTGTGAGTGTGTGTGGTGATGCGCCTTAAAAAAAAAAAGGACTTCCAGCACGTGTGCTGCTTTGGCAAGCCGGGTATTCATCATCCTTCTCCACACGGTGTGAAGCTCCGAAGAGCGAGCGAGGGGAGATGAGAGGAGAGGAGAGCCGAGATGGGAAAATATAGGTCTGAGATCAGTGATAACAAGGCAATCTCACACATGGTTTCATGTGAGATGGCGGCAGGAATTTTAAAGAAGAACCCCCCCTATAGGACATCTCCATGTCAATCACGGCGCGGACGAGAAGCAAAAGGTCCCCGAGTGTTTTACCTTTTCTAAATTGTAAAGCCGAACACCGCTGCTGTGAAGAAACCAGGGCTAATAATAACAGCTCCTAGAAATTATTCACAGAGTCTCTTTTGTTATTGCAGGGCTAAATGCTTTTCCATTGTCGGTGTTTTCAAAAGGGGCTTCACAAACAAGCCCTGACGCGGGCAACAAAACCCATCTATTACCACCAATACGAGGCATTACTCAGATTCACTCTCATTCATTACAGCCTCCCGATATAAAAGCCAGACATGCACTGTGATGAATGCGCCCTCCATTAATGGAAACACTGCGAGGCATCTATCCATCTCTTTTATCAAGCTTGTCTCAAATGAATGAAGCAGAAGTTGTGCAGAATTAAAACAATCCATTGTGTGTTCCTGTGTGGAGGGAAACCACGAGCACAAAAAATAGGTTTCTGAAAACAAATGGCGATCGTATGGGTGACGCTGTTTCACTTTTGGGCAGCTGCAATCATGCAAAACAATGTCTGCTTAATGTTGCTGCAGCAGTGAGAGAGACGGAGGGGAAGAAAAAAAACACATGAAAACAACGGAGGGGAGGGGCGGCAGGACGGAGTGATACGGAGAGGAAATGACACAGTTAGAGGGAGGGGAGAAATTAAAACAGAGCCAAGATAAAGAAAGAGGGAGAAAAACAGCGGGAAGAGTAATGGAAGAAAAAACAAAGATTTATGATGGGGGGGAGGAGAGAGAGAGAGACAACCAAACACGGATTAACGGAGGGAAATCAGGCTGTTGGTTTCCAACATATTCATAGACGCGGGGTGTTTTTAAAGCATGTGAAACATCCGAGTAGCTGCACACCCCCCCCCCCACACACACACACACACAGGGCCCACACAGATGAACTCAAGCACCTCCACATGCAACCGCCCGACATGTTTTACACTGCTTATTATATAAAAGTGTATATTTGGTGCACTGTTCTATTGGTGCCGTCTTATTTGCGTCCACACTAATTGAAGCTGTTAGCTTCCACCACCGAGCTACGAGGTTTCTGTATTTCAGCTGTTCAGCCGTCACTTTTAAACTACAGAAACATTTTACATTTACTTTTATTTTTTAGTTTTGTCCAATCCGCTTCCATGGCAGGGGGAGGGGTTTATGACATGTACTGCACCCGGACACCAGGGGGCGATGATGATCACTCTTTGGGAGCTCTCACAGCGTCCATCTCCCTTGTACATTCCCTCTGAGGGCCTGACGACAAAACCACAACCTCACTCAACTTCCATTTATCCATCTTTCCGGCTCGCTCTTACCAGGATCATGTGACCGGTGGAGATGTCCATGTTGGACGGCACCGGCTCCTCACACCAGGAGGAGGTGCTGCTGCGGGTGGACGGGCTGGCAGCCGGACCATCACTGAACTGGGATGACACGCTGTTGAGCCGCGAGTGGCGCAGCGTCTCGGGCCGCTCGACGCGCTCCGACGTCCGGATGGCCATCCGCTGGCGACACAGCTCCTGAGAAACACAGGACACGACGGTGAAGCCTTGTTATTTCTGTCCTTTGAACGTCTCATGAACGTCTGTGCCGTGTATTCATCTTGTTTTCAGGTGCACAACAATAGCTGAATGTATGTTATGTGCTTATCCGTGCTGTTGGGGGGGGGATGAGTTCTATAAATGCTCGTTTTGAAATCCTCTATCTTGGTTCACTTGATCTGTTCTCACTTCTCTGTAGATTAATGGCTTATCCTCCTGGATTACGGAGCTTAGACTAATTATGACAAAAATACATGGTTGAGGAATCCGACACGATTTACAGAATAAATTCACGGTGTCACACCTGGCTGCCACACAGCCGCCGACGTCATCGTTTAAGGGGAAAAAAAACACGACACGTTCGTACCGTGAAGTCAAATCCTTGAAAAAAAATGATTTTATGTCCTTTAAAAGAATAATTTGAGACCAATTTCTCCGTAACAGAAAGACAAGCGTAGAATCTATCCATCCCTCTGAACTGCGTTAGAATACGATTGAGATCTTCAGGTTTCATGCACTTGCTAAAAACTGTTTCTCCCACTGCTGCAAAAAAACACTTATCTCAGTGACTCAGCTTTTCTCCCATCATGCATCAGTGCATTAAAAATACCAACAGGAGGCAACGTGTCCAGTGTCCTTTGCTACAAAATGAACAAAAGAAACAGGAAGAAGCGACGTTGCCCCCTCGGTGGAGTCATTCATGAACCTGGCATGATGTCGATATTCAGAATAAGAAATGTGCAGCTGATAAACAGTTGCATTGCTACATAAAACACATGTTACCTGCTTCCCCAATAAGGTGCTATTTCACCCTAATCTGTGAACCCCATCATTTTGGGTTTGTGACCCGTTTCCACAGATTTCATTTCCATACTCGATTCATAACAGCGAGCGTGTGGCAGGAGGAGAAAACGCCTTGTGCTCGCTATCTCATGATCTATCATAGTGATATTTCCCTCAGGGGTGCAGGGCCTGCTAAGCCTTGGTCTTGGATCCCCTTTCCCGCCGTCAGACTTTAATGATTAGAGCCGTGAAGGGGTGCCCTGGGCCGTGGCCTTAGGGCAATATCCAAGTCCACCTCATAATTCATTCTACTTCTCAACATCTCTGCATCTGTGCTGCGCCGGAGCCCCGAGATCGTCCCAGAAGCAGCCGGGGCGATGCAGTGAACTGCAGACAGCCAAGAGTGGAGACACATGGAGGCCCGGAGGGAAGCACAGGTTGTAGGATTACAGTTCACCTGACCTTCTCCCTCTGCCAAACCCAAAATAAAAGCAGTGTGTACAGTGTGCTGTCTCCTAATATAGCATCTCTCTCCCCCACAGCCAAAACAACTGTCGGCATCACACGCCTGACATGTCGGATGAATTATTGAGAGAAAACAACCTGATAAAAAAAATATAAGAAACTCTAATATACCTGATTTGTTAGAAAAATAACATTTAATTTACATTTTTGCTTTCCTGTGGCCGTACAAAGACACTGTAACACCCTTCAGCTTTCAAAGCAGCCCTGCGAAAACCTGATTAAATATTGAAAATGTTAACACGACATGCAGATAAATGTGTTCTGAGCGCCACACTGGGCACAGCTGAGCCCCGGCGCTGCAAATCAATACAGCCCGGGCTGCCCGTGGCCCTGGAGGAACAGAGGGAATAGGTCACAGTGGCGGCCTGTTCTCCGACTCACACACACACACACACACGCACACATGCACACATGCACACACGCACACACACACGCACGCACACACACTATAATTGAATTCAGTAGACATCTATTGTCGTCAGCTGAAAATGCATTAATATGGTAAAAATGAAAATAAACTAAAAAAAAAAAAAAAGGCTTTGTGCACAAATTACATTATAAATGTAATAAAATCATATGAATTCATGAACATTTTCAGGAACCAATCAGCACATATCTGAGTGTGTGTTCTTCCAATGGCAGAGCACAGGTTAAGTGTCCCGGCTCCTGATTGGCTCGTAGCGAGGGGGGCGGGTCTAACCTGATAGGTTGCGGTGGCATCCGTGCTGGTGTCAGTCCCCAAGCTGGCCAGCTTCTCTTTCATGTGGAGGTGGGAGCGCTGGCGCACACAGAAGAAGGTGGCGGACACTGCCAGCGCCACCAGGATGAAGAGCATGCAGAGGACGGAGAGCAGCACGAACTGGCCCGACTCCACCCTGGTCTCCTTCACCACGGGGATCTGGGTCAGGCTGCCCCTCTGGAGAACACACAAACAGAGAGGAAACACTGTGAGAGCGGTAAAAAGGTGCGAGTCTCCTTTTTCCTGATTGATGAAGCCATTTTTGATTTACTGCCGTCATCAGTTTTCACTCGAAGGCTCGTCTTGACTATCCAGGGGAAAAAAAATGGATGAAGCAGTGCAGCGAGCTTCCTCACCTTCCTCACCTTCCTGTCCACACACATCCACTGTCTGACCAGCCCCGCTCATTAGTCAGCTCTAATTATGGCCTTATAATATGCATTCAGACCCAGACAACCCCTATTACAGCCCCTGTCCTCCACACTGTGCCCCACTATAGATATTTACAATCCCATTTAGCGCTGGTATGGGGCGGGCTGGCACTGTGCAGCTACAAAAGGTTGGGATACTAAAAGCTTGTGCTTAATTAGGTCCTCTGGTCCTGAGTTTGGCTGGATTAGGCTCTGGCCCAAGCCATACAGCTAATGGCTACCAGGACTGGGGGAGACACAGGCAGCTCAGGGTGGACCTTCACACAGAACAAAATCACCACACACACACACGCTGCATGTTAATTCAAACAGCCAGAGTTTGTCTCGGCGTACAGACGTGTTTTAATGTGCTGCAATATCATGTTGGAGACTGTTATTGGTGTGGGTTCAGGAACTGGCCTGTGCTGATAATTGGTCCACTCGTGGCCATTTACTAGGCTGATAAATCCCCAGTGGGCCACACTGATGGAGAATATCTCAACAGCGATAATTAGACGCAATAATTGGGAGGGATAATTAATGAAACATGAAATGTTATAGAATTTCTTTGCATAAAATGTAGACGCGGTGCTCAGTTGGTTTTTTTTGGATTTTACGCACTGACACAAAATATATTTTATTTATTTTACAAGCTGCATATTTGCCTATAGAAGTTTAGATATCAACGACAGTCAGTGAACGCATCAGGAGACTAATTATCTGCACGCCACAGTGAAGGATTGACGGTTGAGGTGAATCAAATCCACGAAATGAAAAAAAAATTAAATAAATGGCAGAGCTGA
This sequence comes from Macroramphosus scolopax, assembly GCA_901007825.1. NCBI lineage: Eukaryota > Metazoa > Chordata > Actinopteri > Syngnathiformes > Centriscidae > Macroramphosus > Macroramphosus scolopax. Next base: position 12,115 of record CAAKHC010013660.1, on the reverse strand, counting down.
CATTTAGCCTGAGGGTGCTAACGGGCCGGCTGAAGGACGGATACATCCTGTTATACCGTTTTCCAAACACGACACTTCACCTAAGACCAGTAACAATGTGGTTTGACCTTGTGGCGCGTAATTGCCAATGTTTTAGTGTTTGTGCGGCTGCCCGGGTCTTTTCGATTTGTGTGTTGGGCCTGACGACGGGGCCGCTGATTGCGATTGCTGTGGCTCGAGCATGTAGTTCCAATCAACCATTAAGAGGTTAGAAAACAACCGGGTGGTTTGAAGAGTCTTACATGGGCACGGAGGGGAAATGGCCTCGATGCAACGACTCGTCAGTGCTACTCTGCGATCAGACGAACGTAAAGAAAGCAGGGATGACATTTAGAATTTAACGTTATTGATTTTCATTTGATGGAGTGCTGGTTGGGAATGCAAATGGTCTGAGCCGGTGTGATCCTCCCAGACGCAGGCACACGGTGAAAGGCATCATAGCAGCTGAACAACTCACTTAGTATTCAACATATTTAATACAGCAGACACAGCATGTCACAACGGTTTGGCGGTTCAAGACTGAAACCAAAGTGCCTCCTACGGACGAACTGGTTCAAACCTGCTTCCGTCTCACTTTGCATGCGAAGAATAGCTCAGGCGAGGAAAAAAAAAAACAGGCAGAGCTTTTAAAATCTGAGGCTGCTGTTGGAAAATATACAGTTAACTTAACATGAATGGAACAGGTTTCCACTCTGGGAGCAAACCGACTCGAGTGATTGCAGGCGCCAATTTTGTGTAGAAATTAAAGGACATGAAGAAAGAAGGGAGAGAGAAAAAAGAGGTGTGATAATTACACTTCATGGGCCTTGAGGGCTCTGAGCATTAGCTTGTCTTATTCCTTTTCAATAATCTTAATAGAATTTGAGCATGTCTTGTAAAAATGGACTCAAATGTGAAAAAACGTGAAATAGGAATAAAGAAATTGGATTTAAAAATAATTCAAATTTGATCATTTTGACTGAAAATGGCTGATTTTTATATTTTAATTCATAAAGATTCAAAGGGAAACAAATCAGACTATTTACACGACAAAAAATATTTTACTAGTTAAGAGGATTTTAATCTGTTAACAGTAGAATATTTAATTCATTTGACATGTCAAATTGACTTGGATTTTTTTTATCTCCCATTTCAGCTTCAATTCAAAATGTATTTTTCAACATGTATTTTTATTCCTGCTTCAACATCACATTTAACACTTTTCCTGGTGTCCCCTGTAAGTGTAAATGCAAACCCAGAGGAGTTATTACTCTGCCTCTATAATAGACTATCCCCCTCTGTTTCTCTCTTCTATTCATACTGCCCCGGTCTGTTGAATTAGCCAATCTGAGAGGAGACAAGGGGCAGATGGATTTCGGAGCTCTGGATTATTCAAATGATAGAGGAGAGGTCAGGCAGAGAGGTGCTGTTGGGGCGGCTTGCTATCCATTCACTCACACCACAATACCTTCAAGAAGTACAAGAGGGAAAAGCCTTGCAAACACACAGCGACCCAAAACCTCAGCAGCCATGAATCGGTTTATTTTAAGTTCCACCGACAATCGCAGATCAGAGTTGAAATCGGCTTCATATGAAGCAGTTTGCAGTAAAATGTGACTGATCGCAGGATGACGAACAACAAAGATGAAGAGTACAACTGAGCCTTGCTGGAACGTTTAAAATCATGCAATGTGAACCAGGTGTGTAATTAGATAGTCCGAGTGCTGATTTAAATTGTTTAAATCTCGGATATGCAATAATAATAATAATAAACCTAAATTACCTAAAACACAGAGGGAATATATAATAATTCTAAAGAAAAAGAATAAACTGGACTGTCCAACTCATAAACACTACATGACATTTTATTTTCTATTCAAAGAGTAAGATAATACACCCCTGTTAAATACAGAGAATAGAAATGAGTAAAAGCTGCTGCTTAATTATTTTCTAATTTGAAATGGCAAGAATTGCGTAAATCTTTTAATTAGACATAATACGTATGAAGTCTGCACAGGGAGATGGGCAGACCTGCCCGACAGCTGCAACAACTCATGAACCTGCACAGAAACTTTGTCTCCTGCAGCCAGATGTGCTCACAGCAAACACTTTCACTGGAAATTCGTTGCTTATGAGATATTCGCCTGCGAAATGTTCCGATTCTCGATCCTATTTTTACGCATACGATTTCATCCTCCAGCAGCCATTTGCAGCAGAAGGGTTATTGTAATAGTAACAAAAGTATGCTACAGCACTAGAACCTCAGTATATTGTGCAACACACACAAATCCACTTCATTTACAACGGACACAACCAGCTCTAGTTTCGGTTCACAAGTTTTCAACTTCGGTCATTTAAAGCGCAATTTACGCACCGGACCTCGTTTACTGAACACAGCACAAAACAGGAGCGACACGTTAAAGCCAACTGATAATTACCCAAATCCATGTCGCGGGGCAGCGCGCACAGCTCGCAGTAAACGCAGCAGCTCGTGTCCTGTATTCCAGAGAGCATGGCGAACCACTGACGCCCGCCGCAGCTCCAAGGTGCGTTTGTGCGTCCCCCGGCCGCCCACTCGGTCCGCTTCTCCAAAAAAAGTTCCCCTACGAGGGTCTCATGCGTCCCCCCCAACGGCAACAAAAGACCGCGGCTTCAACACGAAGATGAAGAAAAAGGGAAGAAAAAAAAAAGTGGACGAGAATAAGAAAAGGGGAGAAGAATGTGGGATATGCCCGCCTGATTTTCCGAGCCTCGGAAGAATGTGCAGGAGCCCTACTAGTGAGTCCTTTCAGCGCCTCTGTGCCAATGAAAAGAGATGGGGAGGTGGTGGGGTTGGGTTTTTTTTTTTTTTTTTGCGATCATTTAGTTAAGGCTGAGCCCCTCCTTATATTCAGCAGCTCAGGAGTCCCCGTCCGTTGCACATGTCATATCCACCGGTTGCTATAGCGATGCCTCCACATGTTGTCGACAGTGAATGTTCAAGGAGAGATGCCTGGCTAATAGGCTTGCAGGCCGAGGGGCGATATGAATGGACATGGGGCTAGTCACTCATTTGTTGAGCTACTAGGGGTCTCTGTGTTTGGTGTGTGAATTGCTGTTTTCTCAGGCTCTGCTTTTCCTCTGCTCCCTCTCCCAGGGATTCAGTTATGTGAGCAGAATAAGGGAGATGGGGCAGTCTATTCTTCAAAGTGGGCTTTTTGCATTCAAAGCTGAAGTGAGCACTATAATAAGAGGCTACTGCACAGTACAGTAGTTGTAAACTATATGAATGCTGCACGGGAGATTTGGTGCAGGCTAAAAAAAAAAAAAGAGGCTCAGCCGAAAGTAAATTGAGTATAATTGGATAAATCTTTTCTCTGCTCCCCTCAAAGATCTGGCGGAATAAAGAGGAGAGGAAAACCGCATGTTAACAAGTTTTAAAGATAAAACTGGCTAAAATGCTATCCTAATTAGCAATCAGACAGAGGAAGAAAAAAAAAAGATCCAATGGAGAGCAACAGCTGCACTTAGCAGGGAGAGGACGAGAAAGGGGGATTATGGAGAGTACAGGGAGAGAAAGGGAGAAAGAAAAAGAAAAGGGGCGGTGAAGAGAGGAGAACAGGGGTCCTGTCAAATGCAGATGATGAGTCTTGGGGGAGGGGGGCTGTGTGACGGGGGGCTCTCCAGTTTATTTTTTCCATTCAGAGAGCTCCCCCTCCTCTTCTCTATTGTCCCTCTGTGTGACAGCTGGAGTTGGCAATGTGAAGGGGAGAACAAAAACCAGCTCGCCGTCCAGCCTGGGTCCGCGGCCGCGTCAGACGCCACCCCACCTTCCAGCCGAGAGCCAACCAGGCGGCGCCGGGGCTCAAAATCTCGAACAAACCAACTGACTCAACACATTTTTGAAGTATCCCCCCCCAAAAAAAACCTTAAATATACAACCTCATATACACATGCCAATTTATTAGGTACACCTAGATAAAGTGACAGTGTAACACAGCAGCCCTTCGATATTATATCTCCTCATGAGGTTCAGTTTTAATGAAGTCTGTTTGAGAGCTGTGTTTTAATATGCTGGACGCCCTGATTCATATAAATCTGATGGACAGAATGTTAAGAACCCCTCCGAGGATCACCGCTACAACAACAACACCTCTATCAGACGACCTTTGTTTTATAAGTGAGTGTTTGTTGCAAAACTGAAAGAAAAAGGACGATAGGCATTGAGTAAAACGTCCTTACTTCTATATCATTCTGTCACAATGGGAGTGACACTTTTGAAGTCTTGCTCTTCATCCTCTTCTATTCAACACCCCAAATTCTGATTTCATTCTGCCTGCAACTGGCTGAAAATAGTCCAGAGCGCCCGTCAGGAGGATGTATTTTAATCTTGTATTATTCTCATTCAGTTTGAGCAGAAGACAGATTCCTCTCTGCAGCGACAATAATTCAGAGTGCCCGGTGGGAGACTAACTAGGGCTGCAAGTGAGTGTCTTTTACTACTGGAGAGAATCCGAACACATCGTATTCCATCCGGCTCTCCGGTGAACTGGCAGGGAACCCTGTTCCCTCCACACGAGACACCCGGTCACTCACCTGTCAGCCGTATCTAAATCCACTCTCATTCAGACGAGGATATTCCCCCGATGATAGAGACAGAAACATGTCCGCCCGGACGCCGGCTGCCTCCTCACCTGCTCTCTGAAGGAAACCCTGACTTTGGCACTTGTTTTCCTTCACTTGAACTCTGTGCAAATGGACACATTTTCACACATTTCAACCGCCACGCACGGCACGGTAGGATTTCACAACTCATGTCACATCCTCCGGCGAGGCCGGTGCTAATGGTTATCACACTGGGGACTTTTGACGTGCATTGATTCCCTCTCACAAAAAACTCCACCGGCAGTCAAATCCAGGAACAAGTCTCTCTTTCGGTCACTGCCGATATTTGCTGTCACGGCTGTGTGTTCCACCGGTAAGTACTTCCTCGGGGTAACACATGTTCGCACAGTCACCGTCAGTCCTGCCCGGCTTATCTGTCCTCCTCCCCTGCACTCTGTGTGTTTGCCTCCATGACACATTTCATAGTTTTAATAAAAAAAAAAAAGATGGAAAAGCGGGTGAGCGTGTTTAAACAACTCTGGTATTCCGCGCCTCTCGATGTCACAGGGAGACGGGGGATGATGAATGTTAAACAAATGTCAAGATCAAGTGTGCTACCTGAGACAGCGGCGCGGACACATCCGCTGATTACTCATGCGTGTGTGTGAGTTGAGAAAAGGGATCAAGAGACATAACTTGCACCAACAGGCTGCACGGATGTGAGCACATTTGGGATGTGCATGCAATCTGAATATACATGCACAGGAGCTGGTAGGATTTGCTCATAAATTAAATACCCACAATCCACCTAGGATTGCTGCGCGCTATCCGGACACCTTCGCCCAGGACGCAGGGATTGTAATGTATTTGAGCAAACAGAGGAGAACACCAGCCTGCAGGAGAGGCACGCCGACGTGCGGCCGTCTGAGCCGGCGTTCCACGAACCAATCAAACGTGTGATGGAATCAGAGGGAAGCTAACGGCATTTACAGCGCCGCACACTACAGCGCTGTAAAGAAACCGACAGCTGCGATGTGTACCTGCAGACCTAACCAACATGTGATCCCATTACACCCAAAAATAGTTGGTGGTTCTTGGGGTGCAATAAATTATTCATAACAATATCTGAGCAAGACTGACGCTCAGCCTCCGTTCGGGGAGGGTGCTGGAGGATTAGCTCCGAGGAGAGGGAAGTGCATGTTAAACAAAACTATTCAGGTTCTCGCATGTGTTTGTTTCCCATCAGAATCCATCAGCTGTAATGTTGAAGTGATCTAATGATCTTAACCCTTATCCAGCCATAGGTGAGAGCTGCAACCTAAATCAACGAGCTCATGTTAAGTTGTTGTGTATCGTCCCTTTTTGCCCGGGTGAAGAGCTCCAGGTGGAGACAGTGAGTATAGGCTCAGTCCTCTGGTTCAGCCGCAGCCTGTTTTGCACTACTTTGACTCATTGATGCCTCTAAAGGAACAAATAGTTATTACAAGTCATGGTAGTTGTGCAAGATATGCTCTTTTGGAAAGTTTACAGGGCAGATTATTTCATTGAAGTTCTCACCAGTAGAACACCAACAAGTCTTAATGGCACGGCTGTTGTACTGGACAGACCAGTGGACAGAGACTGAACTGCATCCTCGGCGTCTTCATGCCACAGCGACTCACTGGCTCCTCTTGTGGTACAATGTGGTATTAGGAGACGTGACGGTGAGTTTCTATTTTGTTAGCACCCATATAAATTGTGGCTTTGATATTGACACATTTTTAGTTTTGCTTTCCGGTTCTAGAAGTGTGCTAACATAAAGATGAAATACAAAGGGTGCCGATCTACTCCTCCATCTAATCTCTCATTTAAACATGACTTAATGTGCAAAAACCTGACAGCGAGCCGGATGCCTTAAATGCATCGTGTCTCTGTGTGTGTGATGGAGGGAGAGAAAGAAACACTGTGTCTCCTAATGGACGCTGTTCAAAGACACAAAAAGGTCCCATTTCTGGGTATTACTTGAATTGTGGTGTCTCATGCTCATCACTAGCTCAGAGAGGAGCCATTTAAAGCCTGTGTGTGTGTCAGCCATGTCATTTTTAGTATTTTCTCCAGATGAGCTTGTTCAAATGGGCCCGTGTCTCATGTGAATCCCAGCCAAGGCATCGCCCATGCCAAGTAGTTCAAAGCAGCGCACATCAAGGTAAATGCTACGCCTGTCATCTCGACTATATTTAAAGCAGAGAGGCAACCCACACATGTGCACAACAATGTGCACTTCAAAAAAGGGAAAGTGTAGTGGCACCGTCGCCCCGAGGTACCGCGATCACGCCGCGTCTGCAGAATGATAGAAAACATTATCTACGAGGGAGACGGCGAAGTGAGACGTATTTAGTGATCATTTAAATAACTACGTGCGCCGGAATCTCGCTGATCACACATCGTTTTTAGGCGGAAGAAAAGACGAGCCGCGGCCTCAAAACACCTGTTTTAACGGCTGTTGGTGCCGCGACGTGAAGCTTCGTGATTTGAAGGAAACAAATAAAATTGTGTTTTATGAGGCCGGTTATTTGAGACCGAGGTAGACGAGCAGGGCTTCTTCTTTGTAGCCAGCGACTGTTGAGTTTCCCGGCTTGACGGTTGCCGGCAGGTTTCATCAGCTCTAGCTGGCCAATTAAGCTGTCGAGAGTTCCAATTAAGGTTTTCTTTTGCAACAAGGAGTCTTAAATACTTGTTGGAGACGAGATGAAGCTGATATGATAGTTCAAGATAATTGCATAATCCGACAATACAGCGACGTCCAACATGCTGGCGTGGTTATTTTCAGCGTGGTTGTTTTGACCACAGGTAACAGCTGTAATAACACCGTTACAGTGACTGTACGGTGGCGGACGCCTCTCAGGTGACGTTAGCAATTATAAGATATATATATATATACCTGGAATTAAATATATGACCTCACCTGACCTCACCTGATTGGAGCCTGAGTCCCGTCAGATTCATGATCTCACGTTAACTAAAAAATATTATACATAAAACACCAGGGAGTTGTTGCAGCTGATGTTTAAGACTTTATAATCACTGTCAGATCTTTCGTCGGTGATTCCAGACGTTTTTCTGACGGTTGAGTTGATGTACTGAGGAAACTTTTTTTTGTGTGTGTTTCTTTGCACAAGGTGAGGTTTTAATTCCCGTCTGGTTTCCTGGTTGACAGTGAAGATACTTCCTATCTGCCTCCGTGTTGACAACAGTAATATATCTGCCAAGGAAGAATGTTCACGTTTGCTAAAATGCCAGCCGAAAAAATCAATTAAACAAAGTAACCAAAGGGCGCTCAAGCTGAAAATGTGAAGTGAAAATCACATCGATATCTGGGAGGATGTTTGCACTGTTGCCTGAGACAGTGCATCTAATTACACTTTGATTAGCGTGAACCGCAAGGCCAGGAATTATTTACAAGATGTAATTATATCTTTTGATGAAGGATATTACCACGTTAAAGTAAAACAGACGTCCAACAAGGTGACCAGGTGACTCGAACAGACACCAGAAGGTAATTGAAGGATTCGTTCTCATGTGTAAAAAAAAAGATAAAAGAATAAAAATCTCAGCCAACATGCCCACAGTGAGGAAAACAGTGTTTTAATTGTGTTGTTTGAATAGAATCCACACTACTTTTAGACTATTATGTTCTCAGCAGGGCTTTTCTTTTTTTTTTTTTATTATCTTGGGCAGAGATAAAACTGCAATTAATTTTGAAAGGGGGGAAAACAGGGAGACAATACATCAAGTCACACATGAGTGGTGGCAGGCAGGGATATGTGGGCTGCCGCAGAAATAACAGAGGTAGTCAAAGGTAGCATTCATAATTGAAACCCCGGTCACAAGAGACTCGGTAGGCTGGGAAACTCTGATACTGAGACTGACAGTAAAGGGACAAAGAGAAGTGTTCAGAGGAGAGCGCGGAGCGGCTGCGTGGGTGCAAGAGGATGTGGCCTCGCCTCACCTGGGTCCACGTACCAGCTGTAACCTCTGAAACACGGCTGCCCGAGCACCTGACGCGGTGCAGGATGAAGCTCTTTAACAGTTAATGTTTAGGAAATGAGGAGGATGTGAGTTGCACTTTTTTTATCGGGGCTAAAACTTTTAGTATCAATTTCTCTTCTCTCGAAGAAACATCCACTTAAAACCAACACACTCAAGTTTCACGAAGGTTTTTTTTTATTCGGGATTCTTTCCCAGTTAAGACATGAGTGTGTGCACGCACACTCAAACCACACTTACACACATTTGAGCTGAGAGGGAAATAATTGGTTTGATAATTTCTATAATCATCTTCATCGTTTAACAGAGCGTTATGGTCCTTTAAAATACACGACGCAGACACGAGGGTCGGACGTGCTCCTTAACGGGAGTAATAGCAACTTTTATTTCATACACACAACTGATGCTACTTAATAAAACATTTGATGTTCACTCCCAGGACTTCAGCGGTGAAGGTTCAGAGTCTCTGCTGCACCGTCTTTAGATGTTTCCTTTCGTTTATGCACTCTTGACTTCTCTTTCAACTTTTCGGTTCGATTTCTGTCTGCAACCGGCCGCTGCAGTCTCGTGCTCTTATATGGGCGTCGGCGCTGTCTCGCCTGTTTTTTAACAATCTACACAAATGTACTTCAGTGTTCTTGAAATAAATTCAATCTGGCGTCTTCTGCAGGCCCGTTGAACAGCTGCTGGCGTCTCCACCAAGTCAAGTCAAATCCCTGTTTTACAATAAGGCAGTTTTAACGGCCGATTCACAGCCAACACTCAAGTCCTTCACATAGAGCTGGTGTGTCGTCCAGTCGGCCTCGACAGGATCCAGGATCCTGCTAAAGCTAATTCAGAGCCGGCGATAACACCAGCGAAGAACTTGCGATAGTTTTGTGTTTGTAAAGCGGGATGAGGGATTCGTGACGAGAGCAAACGTAACTCGAAGCTCCTGCAACAAGAAGCAAAGCAAGAAGCAAATAGTATTTGCATGGGAAAAATTCAATTTGGTTTCCTTTTCAATCTTCTTTTTCAAACGTCTCCCCTGAGAACGACTCAAGAGATTAGCAGATTCAGATTCTTCCAGTTTAGCCTTAAATTAATACAATATACTCTGATCAGGGTTGATTAGTTTGATCGGACAGCCAATGGCATGTGTCCACAGCGGCACCTGGTGATGCTGGAGTGGCGGCGTATTGAGGCCACCTGCCTGAGCATATGCCTCGTTGATCAGCCGCGGCTTGTGTAAGTGAAGATATGGATGTAGGACCACAGGAGGCCGTGCTTGATAGGCTAAAGGTCGGATCCCTGTAAATGCACCGCGGGCTCATACATATTCTCATCAGCATCTTCAAGAAACGTTTTCCCCTGTTATCACCATGACGACGCCGGCCCAGTGTGTGCCCGTAGGGAGAGGCGTGTGCGCCTGTGTAACCCCAGGGGTTACTTAGGGGGTAACTTGGCAGAGGCGCCGACACCCCATCTTACAACGGGGACGGGGGTGGGGGGTGGGGGGGGGCATCGTGGAGTGGCAGGCAGCCAGGAATGCTAGATCTGTTCCACAGCGATCTCACTTGACAGGCAGTGGCTGTGTCTGGACTGGAGGCGAGCACTCTGATTTCTCTCTTTAATTACTGCTAATCGGAGGAACCGCAGCCCATGCTAATGAAGCCACACCAATCAGCTGAGGGAGAGCGCGGCGCCTCGCGCTGAAAAACAATCCCCTGCACGAACAGAGCTGACACTCCGCCTGCCCAGCGCCACAGCCTCCCCGCGTGTCTCGCTGTCTGTCTGTCTGTCCGTCTCACAGCTCCGGCGGCTTTATAAGAGCACTCTGCCCTCAAGCCAAACCAGGCAGCCCGTTGAAAGAATCCCTCTTGAGACCGCCGCCACAGCTGTAGCACGGTAGCAGCAGCCTGTTTACCACTCACATCTCACTTCAAACCTCTGGCAAAAACACAAAGTGGGGCTGATCAGAAATTCTAAAGGCAGAATTAATTATGATCTATGTCAAGATTATGACGGCTCTGTAATGTAATATTACAATGATGGTTCATTATTGTAAATGCATATAATTAATGCAGCCTATTTTCACCCACAAACATAATTACACTGTGTGCCTTCCTGTGCAGCCGTGATGTCGTCTCCCCCCTCCCTCTTTAACGTGAGCACGGCGGTGAACTGTGACTGACATGTGCTCGCTGGCGTTCACGGACGCGGCTCGCCGATATATTTGTTCCTGTTGCTGTTTATTACAATTAAGCGTCATTTTCCTTCTGGGAGTTCTTGAGGTTAATGAAACCATAAATAGACACATTCTTCTTCCTGTTAAATTATCCTGTTTAGACTGGAAATGTTTTTTGACACAAAAAGGTTCGAGTGCAACTGTGGGACAAAATAATAATGAGACAAATGGAACTGATACGCTTGGATCACAGCTGATTGACTGTCTTTGCTTTAAATCTGCATGTGTGCAGGCTTTGATAGACTTGTATCAGCTTCTATATAATCCTATTTCTATACAGGTGTCCTGCATCTGTCGGGGCTGACTTGGCAAGAATCTTTAGATTTGATACGCATCGATAGTACTTGAGATTGAATATATTGTGATGTATTGAGACACTGTAAGCGAGTACTACTGCAATTGTGAAGATCATGTGTTATTCCAGATAGTATCTATGTATGTGCTTCTTCTTCTTAATGTCAAGGTTTAAGTGGAGGAGGACGAGCAGGTCAAGCCGGGAGTCGGCTGCGCTGGAGAAAAACCTTCTAAGCAGAGACGCTTGTTGCAGGAAAAGCACAGAAAACACTTTACTGCTCTGGATAGTTGAAGGAAGTCGTGTTCATCTTCCACTCCACCAACTGAGAGGGTGAAGAGGAGGACAAGACTCACGCCGTCTGCGAAACGTGCCGGGCCACCATCTTTATATTTGGGGAGCACGACGAATCTGAGAGAGCGGTTAACGTTACAGTCGTCCTGACGAGTCGCAGCTCCCAGCTGACGATCCCCCGAGCTCGTGAGTGTTAATAGGCGAGTTCGCAACTACGCACACATGAAGAGGAGTTTGATACGTGAAGCGAAAGTCTCGTCGCAGCAGGACGCTGCTTCAGTTCACACGGCGTCTGATCTCCTGTTTCTTTTACCTCGTCAAATGCGACACACGTGCAATGATTGCATCATAAAGCAGGATGAAATAAAATATAGACGACAGCAAACAGAATATGGACAGAAGTAAGATCGTAGCTGAAGGAGGTAATTAGTCGCAGTGGCTGCTAGCATGTGTGCAGGTAAAGGAGACATCACGGTATAATAGATCATTGAGAAAAATATGATTCGAGGTGATCTGCTGCCTTAACAAACATCTTGTAGCCTATTTTTAGACCATGAATATCACAGTAAACGTCATTTAGAAACCGCTATTGTACGTAGACTGAAGATCTGCGAGGCCACGTCATGTTTTACACGGTCAATCCGGCGGTTACCTTCTACTTATTCTGTTCTTTA
>CAAKHC010013659.1:0-27179 GCA_901007825.1 Macroramphosus scolopax | reverse complement strand
ACCCCATAGATATCAGCCCGAAAGCTGACTATCTGAATCAACTCCTCCTGCTCGTGGACCTTGAAGAAGGACACTCGCCCTCCCTCCCCTCCTCCAAGTAACACCTGGCCTGCCTGACATTGACTCTGCCACGCTATCGTCGGCTACAACAACAACGCCATGAAATCTGTCTAGGTCAGGCCGACATCAACGAACTCTTCTCCCACAATACTGATTCTCACATAACATCCCTGATGTCAACGCCCTCCTCGGCTCACCCCCTCCCCGCTCTTTCCACGTGGGACTGAAACTCGAGGACGAGGCGCCGCCCGGCTGCAAGCCTATCGGATGGATGTTTTCACGAACCCTACCCACTGCCCCCGAACCCAAACGTGCTATGTCTTGTGTTTTCTGTTGTTGTTTGTGCTCCTTGTCAGCGAGGAGTTTTACTGGATGTCCGAATGAGCCTCCCTTTTGGAGTCTGGTTCGGGTTCGGCTCTTTACCTCTCCTCGCCTCTCTGTGTCCATTTCCAGCTAAGCTAAAGGTAGCGCTGACCACTCGGCGAAACCGCAGCCTCCTGCTCCATGTCTCCCAATGTACGTGATGTGTTTATGTGTTTTCTCTGGACGGGATGAAGCTGAAATGTAATTTCGTTACTCTGAAAGGAGAAATGACAAATAAAGCAACTCACTCACTCCCGCCAGCAGGTAGACATTTGTTTTGATCCATTATCAAGTTAAAACCGTTTTAAAAATTGTAGGTAACTTTGAAAAAACGCTCAGATATCCTTTCCTTCCCTTAAACAAGTGTGTTGTCACATCATCAAACATCAGTATTTTTCATCAGTGATTTACGACGGGCTGTTGTGTCGGAAATGTGTCACATCTGAGGGAAATAAAAGACTTATATGGTCGTTTGTGTCGTCGTGTGTTTTCACCTTGTCGAGCCGCAGGCTTGTGAATAGCAGCTAACAGCGGTGTTACAGGATTAACGTCGAGTGAAAGACTTCATTCTTGACCTTGGAAATCCGTGTTTGACAGGTTGAAAGCAACAGAAACAATCCTTCGACTCCACTTGAGATATGAGGCTGGTATTTTCGGATGACGTCTCTGTTGTGTGCAGCTCTGCTCAACACCAAACCGAAGCTGAAAGGGGTTTTACATAAAGGAATATATTGGTGCTTATAAATGGTCCTACTCTTTTGTTGTTGGTTAATAAACCCTCTTGCATTGAGTAGATGTCACGCCGTCATGTCATCAGTGTTCCACGCATGCAACTTGCAGGAATATTTCTCTGTTCCCGCCTTGATCTTCTCCACAAATCTGGACTGTGGATTGCAACTCGCTGCAATCACCTGTTGTGGTGTTCTACATAGCTTTTTATTTGCTCTGCCTATTCTACCCGCTCTATTGTCGGGTGCCTGCAGGGTCCAAGGACAGCCTGCTGTGAAAGGGATGGACAGACTGAATGTTACCATCCATTTATCACTGTGGCAGTAATAGCTGCCGATCATCTCTATTGCTGTGAGAGCCAGTAAACCGACCCATCAGTAGGTACACAGACAGGTGGTGCAGTGTGCGGCAAAGTCCATAAAATATACACACTTCTGCTTTGCAACAATTAGGAGGAAGTGCAACAACAATCATAAAGGCCTCGGGGATTAAAGTCGGGGAGGCGTTAAGCACTGTGTGACCTTCAGGTAAATATACTGATCCTATAAATAGCTCACTGTTTAGAAAAGCTTATAAAGTCAAATGGGTTTTAAAGGTGAGGCACCTCAGTCTGGAGGGGACTGAAACAACATTATTTTAGGCCAACATCAGTTCCAACATCATATATATATATTATATATAGAGTGGGAGAATGCAGGGGGAAATGAATGCTCACTTGACGCTGACTGGACTGGATCAAACCACAGCAGAGGAGACATCCTAACACAGCGAGTGGAGCAGTCGGACTCGGAGCGCCGCTTGCCAAAGATCATTTTTGACTTGTTGTGACATTAATAATACAAATATCTCGCAGCCATTAAACGTCTCTACTCTATAACTTCCATATGAAACGTATAATTTATGATTCCACATGGTTCGGTCTGGACTGGAGGCCGAACAGAGGATGACTGGTGTAGGGTTCAAACCGAATGTGCAAGTCCTCTGTCACAATGAAGTACACACACATACCTTCTGGTTAACATAGCTACAGCAATACGGAGCAATTCCCGAGAATCTTAAGTGTCAAGAATTATTTAGAGTATCTGACACGTCCGACCTAAAGTGGAATTCATGCGGCCAGAAATGAATAGACAGATCTGAGGGAACATCTACCCAGAGATGACTCGGTGGAGTTAAAGGAGGTAGACATGTTATGCTGCTGCAGAAGTCAGAGAAAAACAAACACAACCTCAGACTCACTGTAGAATGAAACAGGTGAAACGATCAAAAAGCCAAGTGTGAACGCAGCGTCACACTGTTGTGCGGTCTGCTAGGTGTGAGAAGATGTTGAATCACTGTCGCTCCAAAGCTCCTTAAATAGAGAAGAGGAGGCGACGCTGTCTGCGAGGATTCTTAGTCAGCCGCTGTGTAACGAGGGCGACTGGTCCGAGGTCATCAAGCCTCCGTGGGTGGTCGTCGGGTTGATCGATACCACTTGGTAGCTGTAGTGACAAGTCGTTAGAATCGCTGTAGTATCACGTGAAGTGTCACGTGAGGCCAAATGTGACATCACTGGCCATGAGGGGACACGTGGACCTCCTCTTCTGTTGCTCTCCAGGTGTTGGTAAACTGACACGACTTACTTAAGATCATGGTTAGAGCAAACCTATGAAGAGACCGTGCGTCAAAAATCAGAAAGAATTATATATCTAGACGAACAAGTGACAGCGTGGAACATTGGGTTAACAACGGGGAGTTTTCATATTACATGTCATTACACTCAATCACTTTAAGTAAAACAAACCAAGCATGAAATACTGCACAGACTCGTGTGGCTGCCGGTGTGCTGCAGTTCTCAGGGCTGGAAGAGGCAGTTCTTCAACATAAACGGTTTGATTTGAACTCTGTGCCCACTCCAGTCACACAGACTGTAAGACAAGAAGCAGGCGGGCGTCACTTCACTTTCTCACAAGCTCATCTCGGATGGCCGTCAAGTGGCGTGAGAATTATAAAGGACTCGGTAAGATTAGAGGTTCCTCCGGTGGAAAGTTTCTGTGCGAACGAAGGGTCGAGTGACTTCCCCGCTACCCCGGCCGCCTCTTTGCTGTTCTAAATTTACCGCCCCGCCACCCAAACCGGCCGCAGCTCGGTAAATATTTCACTGTGTTTCCCCTCTCCGGCATAAATGGTTTGAGAGACGCCCCTGTAGACTGTCGACTGTTGCACACGGGCTGGTTACAGTTTCAGGGCAGAAAATAGTTTGTTTCAGTGTGCCCTCGCTGGTCGCCTGGCGGAAGTAATGAAATTCTCCATTAGCTTGGGCACACTGTTATTCTGTGGCTGGATAATCCCTGAGGGCTGCTGTGGATGTCCCAAATCCTCAAGACATATATATATATATAAGAAACTGGCCAAGTGTTTCATGATTTGTGTTCAGTGCTGTTTCATGGGATGTTATTATGCTGCCACTGGATTCTAACATGTCTCAGCTGTTGACGATCCGTGTGGCTTGAAATCATCTGCTGTGATTTTCACAAGCATTTCCTATTCTAGCCAGTTACAGATGAGATAATCCGTATTGTTAAATTGTGTTGCTCAGAGTTAATATTGCATATTAACATCGTCTCAAATGAGGACATGACGAAGCCACTGTAAGGAGCTTTATATCGTCTGTCTGCTCCTTGTTTTGATTCTGCAGCTACTTTTGTGGGTCACGCTGCTCTGATTAGCATTTCAGGCGGCAGCAGTCAGAGGTTTTCCCTGAAATTGTTAATAACATGGTGAACATTTAGCACTTAGCAGCTGAGGAGACAGATATTTCCTCCTGGGGTTTTGTGAAGAGCAAAATACAGCTGAAAGCAGACTCGAGGGTGGATTACACGTCGGACACAAATGATAATGACTTCAAATGAATGCTGGTTTTATTATTAAGGTTATGCAGATCGACTTTATGAGGTGAATGTGTGGATATTCTTTTCAGAGCTTGTGTCTGCTGCACGCAAGGAGCCCCAACATCTTTTATTGCAGGTTTTTATGATGCTCATGTTTCATTACTGTACTATTGACTTAATGTGCATATCTCCAGATGTTATGTGTCATTATCGATTATCTATATCTATAAAAACCTCATTTATAACCTCTTTCTGTATATCTTTGGATTTTTGCTCTTTCCTGTCGCTGCCTCATGGCTTTGGGAAATGATATATATTTGTCTGAATGTAAAAAAACAACAAGAAACCGAGAAGAGATCACACGGATACGATATTTGCATCAGCTTATCCAGCTTAAACCAACACAGGAAACTGTGTGATGACGTGTTGGAATGAGTCCGGGCTTATCTGTCATTTCTGTCCGACTGGATCTCTCCGTCTTCCAACAGGCTGAAGATGAGTCATAGATTGTGTCCCCCAACTGCCCCCACAGACACATAATCCCCCCCCCAAATAACCACACCAACCACCTTCCTCATTACTGAATAATGCATTCAGAGAGATGTGTTGCATTACTGGGTATCCATTATGTATTCCCAAGATTTCCCACAGCATGCAGCGTCCCCATCTCAGCATCTGTCTTGTATCTATTTGACATTGCTTGTCTGCATGTGTGCAGTCCCCCTGTAAAGCTTAAGTACATTCTAAGTAGGGGATGTAAACTATGCAGAGCAGCAGCTGGAGGTATCTGAGGTTGAACAAACACTTTTTTGTGACATAATATCGGCTGAGCGCGGCTAATCGGAGATGCTGACACCTGAGTTTTCGACGGCGGTGCGTGTTTATGTGTGTCAGCTCTTCTGTGTCACCTGAGCTGCCTCGGCGAAAATGTGCCACGATAAGCAACACCTGTCAACCCTGCAGTGACTTGCACGTCGGTCCAGTTCAGGTGCTCATTAGCTCCGAAAAACATCCTCTGTTTGTTTGTTTTTAACCAATCAGAGGACATCAGATCTGAGTGAGACGTGAGTGTGAGTGTGTGTGTGTGTGTGTCAAACACAGTTGGGTGCTCACAGCTGAAATGTAATATACAATGTGTTGTTTGCTGTTAACCAGCTACAGTTTCAAACAGACATGTGCTCCTTAATTCGGTTGCATAACTCTATTTCGTAAGACCAGTGATGAAATATAGAATTGACATTGAGTTGTAGAAAAAAAAAAGCACAAGCTAATGTGTAAATATCCATGACTTAAAGACGGTTGATGAAGTGAAGAATCCTGGCCGGGACCACTGAGCTGAACATGATCCGCACAGCGCCGATCGCATCACTGGTGGACGATGAGACAAATTGGCCAGTGTTCCCTGAAGCTTTTTATCTTGAGATTAACAATAGAACGGAAACCAGAAAAACAGCTGGGAGTCTGAAACATACAGCTTCCATCGATGACGCAGATGAAGGCTGTGGGCATGCAGCCAGCGACACGGAGAGATGTACACACAGATTCATCGGTTTGTAAAAATAGCAGCTATTTTCCCAGGCTTTTTTTTCAATCAAGCCTTTCACATCTCGGTTTATTTTTCTGACACCCCCCAGCTGCTATTTGAAACCACAGAGCCACGAGTTTGATTGATAGCTCCCTCCGTGCCATCGAAGCTCCTCAAAAGCAAAAGAAAAGAAGCAAATTGCCCTCCAGACAAAGGCTGAATTTATGACCTCCTATTGAAATGTCTTTGTATGAAACGTCTGGACACATGTTTGACTCAACGCGGTTTAAGATCGATCAAACAAGTCGGTTTGACGAAGCTGCTGTAACAAACAAGGCATCAAAGGGATTAATAGCAAATATGAAGTTATCTACTTTCAACTCCCCGGTTGAAAATCCGTCCTGAAGGGAAGTGCTTTTTTCCGCTTTGTGATGCTGTCTTTGTTTCTCCTCCTCGCAGGTATCTGGGGATCACACGTCCCCTCACCTACCCGGCCCGGCAGAACGGTCAGCTGATGGCGAAGATGATCCTGGGCGTGTGGCTGGTGTCAGCGTCCATCACCCTGCCACCCTTCTGCGGCTGGGCCAAAAATGTCCACACAGCCGGTGTGTGCCTCATTAGCCAAGACTTTGGTTACACCATCTATTCCACAGCCGTAGCCTTCTACATCCCTATGCTGGTCATGTTGTTCATGTACTACAAAATTTTCAGGGCGGCCCGCAAGAGTGGCGCCAAGCACCGCTTCACCGACCTTTCGCGCCGCGAGCGCCTTGAAACAGTGGCTAATGAGGCGCTGCGAATGCAGGGCCTAAAGCCTCCCGGTGTGGCGGAGGACTGCGCCGCCTTGTCTCGACTGCTGAACCGTGAACGCAAAAACATCTCCATTTTCAAACGGGAGCAGAAAGCAGCCACAACACTGGGGGTGATCGTGGGGGTCTTCACTGTGTGCTGGCTGCCATTCTTCATCCTGTCCACTGCCAGGCCCTTTATCTGCGGAGTGGAGTGCAGCTGCGTGCCCATCTGGCTCGAGCGAACACTGCTTTGGTTAGGCTACGCCAACTCCCTAATGAACCCCTTCATCTACGCCTTCTTCAACCGAGACCTGCGCTCCACTTATCGTGACCTGCTCCGCTGCAGATATCGCAACATCAACCGCAGACTGTCTGCCGTGGGCGTGCACGAGGCGCTCAAGGTTTAAAGTGTAGTTTAACAGCATACTCTGACCCCGAGAGTGAGCTATGGTGGCCCTGTGCTTGTATACTCTGCGCTTGAAGGGCAATGTGTATGCAGCAGGCCTGTAGATAAGACACAGACTGACAGAATGGGAGTCACTGTTGGTGGCTCTCCGGCCCCACCGCAAAGGCACATGGACAGCATGATCACTTCAGTGTGTGTGACTCAGTCATTCTATTTTCGGAAAGAAAATCATAGAGCGTGTTTGATGGGATATTCAAGTCGACACCGCTTTTGTGCATATGCCACAGTTCTGTCCTGGTCTCTGGTCTAATGTAGTTAGGAAATGTAAAGAAAACCGATTATCTTAAAGCTTTCAAAGAACAGAAAGGAAACCGATTTCTGTATATTATTAAAATTCATGTTGGATTAGGAGAAACACAAAGTCCCCGGTCGGCATCTAAAAACATTGCAGATTAACTCCAGACAAAAGGCGAACGCTTTAATGTGTTCTGTGATTGGCCCCGGGATGAAGGGTTTTCTGCATCACTTCATCTGGTTTCAATGTGGTCCTCTCGCTAAATTAGAAAAGGGCATCTTAAATGTTTCACAAATGTTGAAAATGTGGTGATGCCGAGGGGGAGCGGGGGTTGAGCGGAGAGCACATGAAGGAAACATTTTCCTTTCATGAAGTATCAGCGCTCGCTTCTATAAAAAGACATCGGGAGCAGTTTGTTTAGTGTCCGCATGAAACAGATTTGTCCTTCACGCCACATTTAGACTTTGAATAATAAATGACAGTCGGGCCGAGATGTTCCATGTTTCACACACGATATCATACACTTGAATTCTATGAACTCTTTTTGAGTTTTTTTTTCCACTGTTGATGTCTTTATCGGTTTCACACCACGTTTGGCTCTCTTTTCTTGTTGCACAGCGAGCGAGCTCAAGAAATCACACGAGCTTGAGACTCTTGTTCGCAGCAGCGTCTCGACTCCCCTTTGAACCAGGATGTGGTCACTTATTTCCCGAGTCTCTGGTGACTGTGTCAAACGTCAACATTCGAGCCGTGTGTGCTTTTTCTACCTCGACTTTTGAGAATACTGTACATTTCCTCCAAACACATGTGACGCCGTCTTACATCGTTTTTGTAATTACCTGCTATTTTTTATTGTCGTCAAGTCGATCTTCAACTGCTCTGTGATTGTTCTGTTATAACCACTTCGTCATTTTCTTCAGCGTCAACCTGAGGAAGTGGCAAAGCATTTACTCACTTTGTAAATAAAGAAACACTTGGTTATGATGTCCCTGTGGGTTGCACTGCTATGACGTCAGATGATATATCGATGCAACAAAAGATGTGCAGCTGTTGAGTCCTGAGAGCTTTCTTAGATTGAAAGCATCACTTTTAAACAGGAAACCAGCCTCCTTGTTTTCTATCCTCCAATGAACACATCCTCATCAACAGCCTAATGCACGCACTTCATCAAACTAAACTCACCCCCTCTGCCTACAAGATTGACCATCAATCATCAGGAATAAATAAACACCGTGAAGCCTTCTAGCAGCCTTTAAAACAGTCATAACATTTGTTGAGGAATTAGCCCCGAGGCTGTCATGCTACTGGAGAGCACTGTGGAGACGTGTTTGGGGACGCTGACCCAAAAAGACACCTATTCTCTGTCTGCCAGGAGCTTTATGTTTTATTCAGCGTCTGGGTGACAGCTGCTTTCTGGACTGAAACTGTCCTGCACTGCACATGCAGAAGATGAAGTGATGGAGGCTGCAGACGTGTGTGATGTGTCGTGTCTCGTGGTTAGACGGCACGAGGGTCAACTACTCAAACCGGTGCGGAAAAAAGTCGCAGCTTCAGTAACTCTGAGCTGCAGTCAAGTCAACGGGGGTAATAAAACGATTTTTGGGAGCCCCGGTCAGGGTGTTTAATTTGTGTAACCCTGAAGGATAGATTTACAGTATAATAGAGGGAGGATAAAGTATTGGGAAAACTAAATGAGCCAAACAAGCCAAAGAACGGCATTATGGAGCCACGACAGCAGTACAATGAGGCTGCTTAGGCTGTGTTTAAAAATATATTCTCATATCAGCAGGTTGATGTTGATATGTTTGAGGTCACCATGTTAGTTTGGCAAGTTAGCATGCAAACATTTTCCAATGATTTCAAACACAAATTGATTAAGTAACTGCAAGTGTTTCAGTGTTTCTGCAGAAAAAATTGTTGTAATTTGGTGGAGATCGGAGACATTTTGCTTCTGCATTAACAGTTCATGCAATCATTCTCTGCATTTAACCGTGTCAACATGCAAACACAAAGTAAACACACACAAACCGGAGCAGTTGGCAGCACCTGGGGAGCAGGTGGGGGTTAGATGCTTTGCTTAATGGCACTTCGGCTGTGAATGTCAAGGGAGGGGTAAGCACTGTTGATTCACTAACCCCACCCACATTTTGTCCTGCTGCTCCTGTTGTTCGAACCAATCCCCCTTCTCCAACCGTTGGACCACAGCTGCCCCCTAAACTTCTGCATGTTGCTGTCTTTCAAATGATTTGGGGGCGGATTGTTTCCAATTAGAGCAGAAGAACTTTTTTTATTTTCATTCTCACCGCGAGTTTCTCCCCCAGCCTGGTGAACACTGTTACATAACCAGGCACAAATTCAGCAAGAACAAAAACCCGTATCAGAGTCTCAGTACTAATGTACGACTATTTGCGGCACAGTGACATGATTATGTTTGAAACTCCCTGAAGAGCACGGCTCAGCTAACGCGTTGACATTTTGTTTTGGCACAAGAAATAGCAGGCAGCCCGAGTGCACCTCTTGCAGCTCCCCTACAATGTTCGGTCTCCCAGCAGCCATGTCAACAGGCGTTACGCTTTGGGGAATGAATGAATTGCGCCGGGGAGGAGGCACAAAGCAGCCAGTAGCTTGCCTCCTGCACTCGCCCCCGATGTGTGTCATCACCACTACTGACCCGGGAGAAGAGGCTGAAATGTTTACGTTTGCGTAGTACATTCATCAAAGGGGAAGCTAGAGAGCAGCAGATGAGTCTTACACATATGCTGCCCACAGGCTCGATTGCGAGCTCTGACAGGCTGTGGGTGCTGACAGGGGAACATACACGCTCGCTTTGCTATTTTTAATCTGCCCCACTAATTAAGTGGGGACGCTTTGATTAAGCATGGAAGAAAGAGATGTCAAGCGCTATGATTTTACTATCTGGTGCTGCGTCCACTACGCCCCCTTACAGGATCCGGACATTTAACTGTAACGCTGCACCATCTGCTCGCTCCAACAAATCATATACAGCACGTACGATATGATGTGTGCATTTACAAGTTACTACATAGTAAATACTTCCATCCTGTTGTTTTCATGGTGTTGATCTTCTGATTCACCAATGCTGGCTTGCTGGAACAGTTAAAGGCAGGTCCTTTGTCCGGGTCTGGATGATGATGATGTTGTGGGATGGAGATATTTCTATCAGGCCCAAAGATAAGTGGGAGAGTCACTCAGGAAAAGTAGGAAAGACGACTGATTAATAGGTTGAGACTGGGATTTAAATTTATTTCTACACCTCATCAGAAGTGACGACTGTGAGAGTGGAAATTGTTGTGTTTGCAATCAAATGGGCGGCTGCGGATTCCATTATTTGTGTTTGAAATATGCAAAAGACAGTTACTGAGGAACAAGTTTGATCTGAAAGGGATTAAACACAGAGTTAAAAAAAAAAAAAACCTTCCTCAAACGGGTCTGGCAAGTCGTTTTTACACGTCGCTACATGTCTCTGTTACAAATCCTCCTCCTGTGCACTTGAGCCTACTCACACCAATTTAATATGTTTCACCTGCGTTTCAGGGGAAGTTACATTAATAATCAATCACTCTGTTCACACACGTTCTCTACAGCCTTTAGAATAATTTGAATTAAACCACTGCATCTCTAACAACCTACCGATCTCCAACATCTCCTGAATCATCACAAGAAACAACACTGTGTTGGTTCCAGGGTCGACCACAGCACAAAAACAGCTCTGGTCAAAGTTATGAACGATCGAAGGAGGTTCACTGTGGATTTAAAACAATAGTAGAACCCAAACAACCTCCGCCCCGCGAGCGAGAGTCACGCGACTGCTGCATCTACTGAGTTGAGTGAGGTGAAGCAGAAACCTTTGTTTTAAAATCCAGCAGTGCAGAAGAGAAGCTTGGAATGTTTGTTTATAACACTTCTCATTGATTGATTGTTTCTGATGTAGAGCTGCATATAATTGAAGGGTATTGGTCTTTGCCCGGGTCTGCACTCTCCAATTATTAGTATTACTTCTGTTATATCCACAAGAAAGTCTGTGACAACAACGTTCCCCCTGAACATCGACGTCGGTTCCTCTCACGCAGCTGGATCGATGTGTAATCCCCTGGAAGTGCAGCGCAGGAACACAAATGTCACCAAAACTGTGAATGCAAATGGCAGTGGGAGGCAGCTGTTAGGAGCTGCTCAGCCCAGGTATTACATGAAGTGATGCCATTGAAGTGCACACGGCCTGTTCATGCTCTCCACAAGGCTGCTTTGTGGCGATTCACAACAAAGGGATGATACATTCTGCTGTTGTATAACTTCCCGAAGGCCAGTCGAACACAGCAACAGTAGGTGATTTGCGTTGAGTGCTCTTCTCCTGCAGCCTCATAGTCTGACTTCAGCTACAAGACGCTGATGATACCGTTTTATAATATTTCAATACTTTAAAACTGCACATAAAATCGGTCATTTATGTAACCACAGCTGCAAGAACTACACCAGTTACTCACGACTTATCAAGATCACCCTCCATTAATTTCCACCGTAAAGCGAGGTAAATCTGATTTTTAAGGTAGTGTGGGCACATGTGTACCCGGCAGTTACATCCTCGAATGTAATTGGACGCGGAGTGTAGCCTTGTTCCCCACTTTCCAATCAAATAGAAGCTATAAATATCCCAGTAAACATGTCAATTATGTGCTAATCCGATTTGTGTGGTGCGTCCTGAAATATCAACTTCCTCCCACGGCTGGTACCGGCAGCCAATCACAGCACAAGAGTCTGCAATTAGTCTGTGCCTCTTCCTGCGGGGATGGGCCTGTAGCGAGTTAACATGCGGAGAAGTTATCTGCAAAGTGTCAAAGTGACAGCTGAAATACTTTCTTTCCCCACATTTGTTTCCGGGGGCGGCTCTCTGTAATTAGGTTTTATCACATGGCTGGAAGGTGATTGCATGCGTTTTAATGTTGCCAGCATCAAAGCAACTGTACGCGCGGGTACCCGCCCCTACGCGGCTCACAGTAAATCTTTCTCTACGCATGTTTTGTTGATTTTACGGTGTCGCATGTAGTGTTTTTACTCTAGCTGTGGAGCATGTGAGTGTGGACTCACCGCCTTGTATTTTCACAGACGTTCACGACGTCGACTGCCAAGAATCAGAACCCTCCTACACGGTGAGTACGGGATGAGTCTGTCCATTGTTTTTGCGCCGCATCTGTGATACATAAATATACATGTATGTTTGTGTGAGTGGTAGAGAGACACTCATAGTTTTTAATCCTGCTGTCGCCATATTCACTTAATATGTTCGTTATATGAAAGTAGTTGCACTTTACGTGCTTTCCGTGCACTTGACTTAATTTGCATTAAAAATCAGACAGGTGCAAGTGTTGGAACTGTCTCATTCAGTCTCTCTCTAAAAGGACATAACACAAAAGGAACTCTTTAAAATAAGAGTAAATAAAAGCACATTCTTCCTAAGAACGTGTTGAACCCACATTGAAAACAAGCTTGAGTATTTCTAGGTTATGACAGTAAACTTAAAAGATAGTATATCAAATTTTCTTTGTCTTCACAAAGGTTAGTTAATAATATTCCAGATCAAAAATCCATTTCCTCTGAAAGTCTCTGAGGTATCCAAGTGTGTCGTTAAAACTGATGAGATTCCAATATGCTGGCTGCAGCCTCAACTTTGTTTGCATTATGGATATTTAGGAGCCAAACATTTAGCAACTTTCACCTTCATCTTGACTAAACTCCCTCCTGAATTGCATACGAGATTCCCAGAGTCTATTTATGCACAACGGCCGCGTGTCTCAGCAGGACACTTGAGTGCAGCTTGACGTCCGTGAATCCTGACTGTTAACACACTGACAGAAATAAAACATTGAATCAATTTAAATTATTTATAACAATATAACAATACACTGTTCCCCTTGCGGACTTTATCGTTCTGCGTCACGGCTTCTTTAAACAAAGTCCACCGGTGTGAGCGTGTATTGGGGGAGACTGGTTCCTGCAGGAAGTTCACCTGGAAGACTAACTTGAAATAATTAGTTTTCTCCAACGTAAGAAAATAGTTTGCATGCACATAAAAGTGATCGGTGTGTGTGTGTGTGTGAAGGCAGACACAAACACTTGAGTTTAGTTGTGACATGGGTGTGTAGAGGGAACTAAATTGCACAGCTTGCCTATGTCAGTCGTTAAAGACTGGCGGGGCAGCAGGATGAGGACTGACAGCAGCTGGTCTGTGAGTGTAAACCCGAGCACACACAGGTGTTCCCGAGCTGTCTGAGTCAGTTACAGCAGCAGTCAGTCCGTACCTGCCGCTTGTCACTGCACATTATCGCTGATCTGTGGGGGCCCAACTGGTGAAGGATTGCTCATCCCGACACTTTGTCTGACTGCTCTCATCCCGGCACTATTTGCTCCTGTCGATTCCCACAATGCACTGCAGTATTGACGTTCAGGTTTCCCATCACTGATGAGGAGGGAGAACAAGCCAAGCTGAAGATCCTACTTTCTCTCCATCAAATTTCTGGCCATGTGCTGGAGATTCAAATTGTAATTTAACAGCATAATTCCAAACATTTTCACTTGATTAGTAATTCAGAATCCTGATTTTGTGTAAGATTCCAAAAGCTATCGGGCCAATCGCAGGTGTACATCTTGTGCACAGTAAATGAAGTCTATATATACAGCAAGTAAAACAACACAAATGATCTGCAGATGAAGACTTTAATACTCTCTCTCTCTCCCTCCCTCTCTCTCTCTCTCTCTCTCTCTCTCTCTCTCTCTTTGTATTTCTGGATCTTCCCATAAGAAAGGAAAGTTCTAAACCTATTTTTCCAAGCTCAGCTGGGAAATCGCCCTCCTCAGCCCGGCCGTAAGTTAAGACCCTACAATTCTCTCGATTTTCTCTCACTGGTTCCATGAACAGAAAGAGCTGATTGTCTTATAAATAAGCCCGAGGAGTAAAGGAAATGTGTCGTGTGCAACTCACATCCCAATAAATCCTAAGAAGCCAACGCACACAGCAAAAGAACTCCTGCTTTTCTTCCATTAATCTCAGACTGGACTGGATAATTTGTCTAAAATTGTTTTGCTCCTTCCGTCTCCTGAAGGGGTGAAAGGATTACAGACAAAAAAGTTAACGGTTTAATAATCTCAAAATAAGATGTTGTATCCGAGGATTCGAAGGAAAAGACTAACTCGAGCAGCAAAACTCCCTTTTATTGATTTCCCTGACTAGCTGTGATCCCACCGTGCTGAGATGCTGATGATGACACATGGCTCTGTGATATGCGTACGGCCTCCGTGACCCCTGCGTGGGCGGCAGCGCTTTGCAGAGGCTGAACGCATCTCAACTCCGAATGACCTTCAAGTCACGAGCTCCAAAGGACGCCGCGAGATCCGACTTCCATCCTGACATTTCAATGCTCACTGACACAAGACGCCGGTTCTCCTCGCCTCGGCTGTCATGTGGCATCTTACACAAGTCAGCTGGCTTGTGATTATTGATTCGAAAGCATGGAGGAGCAGCTGTAATCGTATTAATGAAGGACCGATACTTACATCTTTAGGATAGATTGTTTTGGATTATATAAAATGAAAAGCTTCTAGAACTCTGGCAAACTGTGTTTTTTTTTTTTTTTTATTGTAAAATGACTTAGGTGCTCAGAGATCCGCAGCCGTGACTATAAATAACTGACCGCCTCTTCATTTAAGTGCATCACACAACCTGAAAGATGACAGCGGTGGTTACACAGAAGGCCTGGACGTTCTCAAAATCAATAGAGCTGTAGCCTATAATCAACAATACAGGCTGAGTGGTTGTTTTTCACTGTGAAGCCTTTTCTTCTCTGCAGTTTTATTAATCATAGTCCTTTCTAGGACGCCTGACATACATAATAAGGCTTCATAATGCACTTTCATTGCAAGTTCCAATCGAAGTTCTTGCTTTGCTTTACTTTAAATACAAATAAATATCCTGGCTCGTCCGTCAACCAGCAGGGCTGATTCAAAGTGTCATTCAACATTGGAAGCTGGCAGGCGAGTTTAACTAACTTCCAAGCCTGTCAGCGAAGCTGGCGAACATTAGCGTTTCTTTTTTCCTGTTATTTTAACACTTGCTGGGTTATCAGCAGCTCCTCCACACAATGCTGTGTTTGACCCACAGCGCCGGATGTGTCGTCTTTATGTGTCCGGCTCAAGTGATCAGAGCTAGAAAACACTTTACCTTTGCAGATTACACATGCACACAGCACAGATACACCGTCAGGCCACAGCTCAAAGGTGTGTTGCAAAGTACAGCGTGAAAAACATTTAGGAGCAATTCATTTTACAAAACTTAATTCCATTTTTACAAATTAAAAAGCGTAATTAGCTTTGAAGGATATTTTACCAGTTAATGTTGGAGAGTCTCTCAATCTGCCAATAATAACAGCAGTGTTGCTTCATGCATGGTACTTATAGAAGAACGGCCGCCATGTCTGCAGGTTCCTTTCTTCTGTGGCTCTATCATCCACGTTTTTTTAAAATTCATTTGCACTGTGAAGTTTTTTTTCAAGTGGCAGCAGTTATATTGTAGAAGTGAGTCACCGTCAAAACGCCGCAGCACAAACACTTGACATGAAAATCTCTACAAAAATAAACAGCGTTCGCCCTAATATGAAGCAGAAGTTGACTGATCAACAGGAAATGATTTAGTGAAGTTTCAAAACAAAATATTAACCAAGGTCAAGTTGCCGTGATTGTTTTCCTGGGGAAGCAGCTCTCTGAAGGTCTACCTGAAATGTGTGTATTCATCCGGTGTTCTTACTTCGGTCAAGGTTATTGGGTTTACAAGGATGCCAGCAGCCCCTAATGAGCCCTGCGCCGTGTTTCACAATCAGGATTTATTTATGTTGGAGTGGTCTCCATTTGCGACCCCGTCTGCATGCGAGAGGAGCGGACGGGAGAGCAGATCCGGCAGTCGAGATTCCTCCGCCGATCGCTCGGCTCGTGTTACTCCCCCTCTGAAACACAGCGGGGCTCCGCTTGAACGGTTGCACACAAAGCATATCGACATCAGCGCTCTAAAAGTCAGCTAATGTGAAGGTTGCAATGTGGAGGAATTAAAAACAAAAGAACCGCTATTCACCGCTTTTATTTCATGTCAAAGATGGATTTCAATTCATTTTCTCAGAGTTTCTTCAGGGTGAAGAAACTCTGAGAAAGGATGAAGAGAGGACAGAAAACTAAGAAAACAACACCCACTCTGACCTCCCATCTGTTAGTGTTTATTCTTCAACATAATAATGTAGAGTTGTTGTTGAAGAAGAAGAAGAAGAAGGAGGAAGCATCACATTCTTTGCTTGCTGTAGCTTTGAAAGCTTGTGATGTGCCATCGATGACATCACCACACTTCCACCAAGCAACAGTTTTCCACCTTTAGGAATTCTAAGTATAGTTCCTCTGTAGTCTCGATGCTCGTTGTCGGTCTCCATTGCCGTGTTCTGTATGCTCGTCTTACTACTCGATGTTCACGCCCACACTGATCTGAAAGCAGCTCCGCGCGGCCGACCCTACACATCCCAGCAGCTCTACATTTACCCAACATGTCCTTTATCCTGTTGCAGATGAGATTTCTCTGAGCAAAGCACTTCAAGAAGACAAACCCCTTCAGACGTCTCCACCATGAGCATCTACAATCGCAGACCGCCAAGAGCAAGATGTGTTTCAGAGAATGCTTTTGGCATACATGCCGACAGATGGCGGCTTTCCTTACCACAATTCCCCAAGACCCCGGGGCAGTGTCCTACTTAACCCTGGCTCCTCTGTCCCTGCACAACCACCTGCGGGTACAAGCCGCAGACATCTATATTCCCCCTGCACTGGTAGATAGAGGATGAAGACCACAGCATCGTCCCCGGGAAGCCGGCGTGGCCAGGATACGACCCTCCAGTCAGCGCCCGCTGGCAGAGATCAAACTGACACATGAACTACAAAGAGGAGCGTTTACTTTTGTCTTAGCGGCAGAGTCTGTGTCTTCGTCTTTTGGGATGTCGACATGCTTCTGTTTCCCGCATCAGACAAAATTCTTGCGACGGACCGACTCTCTTGCATTTTCCCAACTTTTATGAGCTGCCTCTCACCGGCTCCTTGCACACCAAATGCCAAGAATCTGAATCGTTGCTGAATCTTGCTCCTCTGCCAGCATCTTTGGCTGCTTGACAGTCTTTGTATGTGACCGTGATGAGCGTCAAGTTTAATTGATTTGCAAGCTTACGTGTTTTAAATGGCACATTTCACATAAACAAAACTGTACTCACACATATGTGTAAGATACTCACAGCATGTGATGATGGAGCTGTTAACTGTTAATTAATGTAGAGCAATAATTACAATTTAATGCAGTAAACGTACCTCTAGAGGGCCGAGGTGGAGCACGACATTCGGAGTGCTTTAATTGCCGTTGTAAGGTCTGATCTCCCTCTTCTGTTCGTAATAGCTTCACAGTCTGTGTGCGGAAGGATGCTGAACAGGTTATTATTACCTCTCCGACTAGGAAGAGCAACGTGAAGTGCCACATCATTATGACAACGCACAAAGAGAGAGGAAACACGTTAACCGGCTTGGACGGGAAATTGCCTCGGGAGATGAGGTGTGATCCTTGTTCCCCAAATTAGCTTATAAAGGTTCATTAGCTCTGTTTAACAAAGGATAACAAGTCGCATCAATTACTGGTGTGATATTAATTCGCAAACATGGTCTCGGTTGTCTCTTTGACACGATTGTGTACATTTCTATTAAACGTGGAATATGTGAGGAGAAAACCTAAATCAGTGTCTCCCGTCACCACGCAGCCCCTTCTGTATCATATATACATGTACAGTATGAATACTAAAGGCAGGAAGAACTTTGTATCGCTACTTGGTGGGAAGGAATCATCATGCTTGCTTCCTCCCGCAGGCCGTCCAGAGGTGGGGTCTCTCCTCGGCAACAACCGAATGTCTATTTCAGTGGCTTGCTGCTGCACCCAGCTGTGTTGGACAAAGATCATTCTCTGTCATCGAGGACTCGTCTGCACTGTTACCATGGGAACCAGCGTTTAATGCTGCAGTGTCGACAAACACAAATACAAACTGGTAACATGGACATCGTAAACAGGGTGGCAGTCGGGTCCTCATTATATTCCGCTCCAAACGAGTGAGCTGACTTCCTCTTAAGTCCGGAAGTCAGACTGGATGAGTTGTCCAACACAGGCTGTTTCCAACCGGCTACTATACTAGCAAAGTATAGCCAGTAGTTAGTTAGTAGGCGCCACAATAACGGCTTTCTGTTCCAATGAAGGTCAGTCAGGGAACGTTTGTTGCCAAAGGTCACAAGCTAGAAAAAAGACATGGAGTCACACCGTCATCATGAAATGAAAGGAAAGATGCTCAGAGAGTCATTCTGCTGAGGGGTAAGATTTACAGTGATTGACAGTCGGATCACTGGGCCTCATGCATGAATTGTGCGTACGCTCACATTCCATCTCGAATTGTGCGCTGTGATTTAAAACCTCTGTGGCATTCATTACTTTCGTACTTCCCGCCCGTTCTTGGGTAACGGCTCTTGAGCGCCGGTAAGCCAATAAGCACAAAAGCCCTCTTGTATTTTGTGCTGTGAAATATTAATAATGATGATGAAAAAGCAATTTACTTTATGTAAATTGGCGCGGCTGCGGCTCAGGAGGTAGAGCGGGTCGTCTGGAAATAGATAGATTGCTTCTTTGAGTGCTCCGAATGGTCGTCGGCACGATGTAAGTGCAGAAGAAATATTCTATTCTTTAATCATTTAAGTATTTAATGATATTTAATGTTTGCACTTACTAAAGATGGTCATCACTCCTCATCTTTACACGTGCCTTAAGTCTTATGACACCACTGTCTAACACTCTACACCCGTCTGGCAGTGGCCTCCAACCAGAGCACGCCGGCTCGGTATGAAAAGATGGAGGCTTCGTCTCGACACAGCAGGTGGAAACCTTTCATACACACCTGAAAACGGTTCAAAGTAAAAAAGTATGTGGCCCACTGTACACAAGGAACCCCGACAGACTCATTTCTCTTTTTGTCAGCTCGCTTTTGTTACCTTGTGAAATGACTTGGGCAGAAAATCATAACGGCAGGAGAAAAGTTTTCTTTCCTTTCGCAGCCCTGAGGCGGCACGTCCTTCCCTGTCACCACAGGTTTAATGAAGCTTCTTATTTTCCTCTTAATGCTTTGAGCAACAACAAATACGAGGGAAGAAATTCATGCACGAGGCCTGACACATGCGTTTTAACTCTTAGATCACATCCGTCATAGACGCGTTTGTATTATTTGTTCTGCAAATATCAAACCATTTTGTTTTCTGATGAGACTAAATGTGCACCAGAGCATTCATGGTGTTGTTTGCTTTCAACCCTCCAGAGACTCTTGACTAGAGGCCATCAGTAAATCAGCGGCGGCGGCGGCTCGGATAAGAGACCCTCGTGATACGACTGTTTGGATATGTTCGGGTTCCGTCGTGATGGGCTGCTGCAGTGAAGTACCTCCGCGTTGATAACAAGACAGATACAATTTGTGCGCTTGTTGATCTTTGAATTCATCGCTCAGTGAAAGTCGTTAAGTGTCAGTTGGAGATGTTTTAACATTTTTTTTAAAGCGTCACATTGAGTTGGACGCCTGTATTAGACTCACATGTTCGGTGCTCGCCGGCGTCAGCAGCCGCCTCATGTTGCCTGTTCAAGTGAATTTCAAGTGAGCTAAACCTTCAGCATTAGTACAACTACTCGTGTGGAGTGGCACTAAAAATGAAGTCTCTTTTTTCCTTTTGTATTGTGACTGCTGACAACAGCCACCACACATTCTACATCCACTTCACTGTGCAACGGGATGACGTAATCGCCGGCTTTGTTTTACTTGCTACACGTTATCCTGATGTCCTGATGCAGCCGACTGCTTCAACATGTATTATGACCTGCTGGAGTAATAGTGCGACTCAGTATCATGGTGAGAGAGAAATAAAGGATGTAGATGTGAAGGTGGAGGATGGTTGTGTTGTACATACGACTGAGTCGGAGCCACATAACAAACCTTAATGTCAATTTATTACTTGAAACATTAGTCATGAGCATGATCGTCCTTCAGCTAACAATAGCTTTAGTTCACAAATGGTGATATTGAAGATCGCTGGCACTTAATGTGATGCCGAGGTTTTTGCAGCATCGTCCAATTTGTTCAAACTCCAGATACAATCGCTGGCTGTGAATTGAATTATTGCTTACTGACGTCAATGATACCGAGTAGCAACATGGAGTTTTATTAATAAAAACCAAAGTTACATCACTTTAAAAAAAAAAAAAAAAAAGGTGCTACAAACCTTGATCTCTCACTGCCAAGCGACTGATCCTTCTTCCACTGATTCGGAGCCGAGTGTTAAAATGCTAAAGAGGATGAATCACACGATCCCGTGGAAAAAAATAACACCTATCAGTTTAACACCCCCGCTTTTCACACTTTGCTGTTGCAGGATTTGAGAGTAACACAAAAATGCTCACAGTTTGTTTTCTGGTATGATTCTTAAAAAACGGTGAAAATAGAAGAAGAGTCTCCAGGCAGATGAAGAGGTCGTCAGTGGGGAAGGATATTACATCACCAACCAAGACAGCATCCCTCAACGTATTCAATGCACATGGACGTAACAAATTAAAGGCAAGACTCAAGAAACCCATTTAGCATAATAAATTAATGTAAAATGTTATCACCTTCAGTGGATGAGTGCTGATGTGGGAGGAATTAAAAATCACATCATCAGATGAAGATAAATTCCACTCGTCAATGGGACCTGCAGAAACTCTGATCTGTGTGATAATGAATGGGAGGGCGAAGCACGCTGCTCAAACAATGTGCTAACACTTTACACACTCTTGAGTACAACACTAATATCCATTCAGGAGTTTGATTCAGACGGTTAACCTCTGCTAATACATGCATTTATATATGAGCTTTGATATGCACTGACTCACTGAGGAGATTAAACTGGGGCTCTTTGTCCTGTTGAAGGAGACAGACACACAGTTTTATATACATCACTGAATTCTGACACAAAATGGTTTGAGACATTTAAATGAAATGTTCATGTTGTATCACATAAGTGTGCTCGTCATGTGATCGACATGCGAGTCAGAGCATGATCAGGACATTATTGAGAGGAAGATGAAGGATGTTTACTTATATATACCAGAATCAGATGTATTGGTCATTAAGCTTCTATTATTATATTTGGGATAAACACTGCAATTTGTACTAGAGACTAAATATTTTTGTTTGTTTACACAATATGCAAATCATCTACGTTTTCTTCTCAAATGACATTAATTATAACAAATAATGTTTTGGGGACAAGTGAACATTTTTACACTTCTTTTTCATGCAGTAATGTTTTAATGGGGCCCCCGGGGGCCCCGGTCGGTTGTCCAATTTGTTGGTAGGATGAGATTTGTAATTGAGCACAGAGAATCTTTCTCACTTCAGGAGGTGACATTGCAAACATACATTAATCTGCACAGGGAAGCTTCATCATGGTCATAGAAGAAACCGACTGTTGGGGGGAAAACAGGAAACAAGTAATTCCTCCCCGAAAATAATTCTGTGGGTGCAGCGATGAGTGACTGAATTCAAAGCTGCGTAAACATATAAAGCGATTAGCTGGTTGCCCATCGCTTTGCCGCCGGGAGTCGTTTGCTCGTGGACACTCTTGTTGCCTGGGTAACCCTCTTGTATATTTCTAATAAAGCCGCGTTCCAACTGCGGAGGACAATGAAACTTTTTGCTTCTTCTTTGTAGACAAACATGTAAACTCCTGGAGCCACTCTGCTGTCGTATCACTACAATAAAATACATTCACCTCTTTGCTGGTCTGATAATTCAGGCAGAATTATATCTGTCTCAGTATTTTATAGAAGTATCCAATTTATAAACCTGATTCTGAAGTTCCATGAATCACTGTTTTACGACTGCTAATAAGAAAGATTCTCAGTGTATTACAAATTGGGTCTCTTCACCGCTCTGGCTCTCTTTCCTACCGGGTAATAACACATTGTCAAATTAATAGCTGCGACCTGGTGCTAAAAAGAAATCCAACTGGTCAAAGAACCTAGAATCAGGCAATCATTCAGGTTTTAAATTAAAGTTTTTCAGAAGAGAGAATCAATGCAGACAGTGAAAAAGGTGCTTCACAATGATGGAGGCCTCACACGGAGCCGCAGTGGTGAAATAAAAAAAGATTCTTCAAGATTGTCAGCTAGTTTTTTTCCATTTGTTACCTGAGCACATTCAGCAGTTGGCAAGTGAAGTAGTGACGGTGCACCGCTCCTCAGACAATAAACATCCACAGTAAATCTAATTCAACGGCGGCCATGACAGACTCTACCTGGGCACAAGTTCATGATTTAAACAGACAGGGATTCGCTTTGAAACATGGTATTAACTTACATTTCTGCCAATTGAAATATGCTACATGAGGACATTTTGTCTGAAAGGGTGGTAATAGAGGAGAGGTCAAAAGGTCACAGCAATCAGTTAGTGTCCTCCTCTGATAACGTTTTGGATCAGTGGGATGAGTTCATCCTCCGTGGAGCTCGGCTGCAGTCATTAATTTCATGGCAATCTGCACATTAGATATTTTAATTTCTTTTCTTATCAGTGGAACCTTTCATCTGATATCGCTGCCAGAGGACAAGTCCAGGAGACACAAAAAAATTTTCATTCAAGGTACCACTGAAATTCAGAGCAAATTTAACGAGCAGGCGACCAATCCGTTTGCATGACATCATGAATGTCTCTTCCTGTAACCAGCATGTCTGTCCTTTGGCCCTGCGGATAGATGCAGAGTAATAAATAAATAATGAGGACGTGTTCAGTCTGAAGCTGAAAGTCTGCCAACAAACCCTCCCTCAGCAGAAAGTTGCACAAGCCGTTAATTGTATTGGTGGCACTATGTGGACAAGAGATTCAGAGACACGCTGTGGGTTGATGGTGTGAATGCGAGCGGCCAAATTTAGACATTTCACATTGTAACAAATCCAATTCTCTACGCAGCGCTGATAACGTAGAGAGCTTTCTTCCACGAAGAGGCGCCCACTCTTACAGGATTTACTGCTCAAATGACTGTACTTCTGAACACGCTGGAGGATTTACAGTACACAGGATGTTTCCTGCCTCTCGGAGAGACAAAATGAACGAGGGTACACAGTGAAATGTTGTGGGGATGAACATACATTTTTCAGAGAGCAGCACTCTCAGTCGCCGAGGAACTCGTGTCTTCATCCTTAACGCTGTCACTAATTTACATTTACATCTGAGTCATTTTGCGAGGCTCTTATGCAAAGCGACTAATAATCAGTCCTTCTCTACCGGGAGACCAGCTGTAATCACAATCACTGTACGACTTCATTAAATGACGGGGCCAGAAAAAAAATAATAAATTAACAGCCTGGTTAGTGGTTATGACACTTCAATAGCAGCGACAGCTGACAGAGACCACATGTCACGATCCAACGCGTGGCATGATGAGCACGTCGCCTTCCCAATCGCCCTATTCGTTTTCCAAGCACGATAGTTTTTCGGCGTACACATGAATATTCCGCAGAAGTCCCAAAGCCTGATACTAAAACATGATTGAGGTTCCCGGGCGAGGTGGCGTAAGTGATTGGACTGATTCCGTCCTTTAATCACCTGCTGGATGGTGCATTTCAATACTTCAGGTATCTCGTGCTGCAGATAGAGAATGTCAAGGGGGTGTGTGTCCCATCATGGATTAGATTTCATTTCAATCCATAAAAATATTAATGAACTAGATCTCTGTGGCTTTTCCGGAACCCGGCTGTTTTGTATTCAGTCACCCGGCTCCTTTCTAATTTTAATGTTTCCTATTTAAATTTTCAAGAAATTCTTTAATGTGTGGCAGAGAGGAGGCTTCAATGTAAGATGTAACTCGGGGGATCGGGGGGGTTCAAGTCCTGCGAAGTTTAATCTACAAAAATAAAATAACAAACAAACAACAGCATCACGATCAGATTCTTCCCATCCATCCATTTTATGCTGCGAGGGCTGAGCGGGACGTCTTCCTCCCGAGTCACATCCTCAAGGTCTTCAGTGGGGATCCTGAGGCTCTCCAAGGCCAGTCAGGGACAATATATCAGAATGTTCCCGATCTGCCTCAGGGTTTTCTTCTAACTGCACATGTCCAGGGTCCCTCTACTGGGAAGTGACAGCTCTTATCCGAGCCCCTCACTGTGAGAGCAGACCATGCAAAGGAAAGTCATTACAGGTACATGCAACTGTCATCCGTCACCACCCAACAGCTCCTGATGGGTGGGCGGCTCCATTCAAGGGCTCCGTGGTCGGCCTCAGCCCCCTGCCCATCATCACAGTACGATTAATTGCCCACGTAATCAATCATGCCATTTTTCAAATCAAGTTCTTTAGAGAGATAATCCTTCCCCTGATGAAGATAACTGAAGAGTACAATCCAGCCTCACTTGAACTAACCAAGATTGGCCAACAATAAATGAAAAAAATCAAAGAGAGACGCACAGTTTTCCACACAACTCTACATTTTGGGTGAGGAGAAAGTCTGTAATTTTCATGACTTGAGTGTTTTAATTCTGTTCAATAGCAGCAGAGATGAGCTTCCTGTCAGGGCTTCATGTCTGCTGTATCCTCTAACA
The DNA here is from genome assembly GCA_901007825.1 of Macroramphosus scolopax. Lineage (NCBI taxonomy): Eukaryota > Metazoa > Chordata > Actinopteri > Syngnathiformes > Centriscidae > Macroramphosus > Macroramphosus scolopax. Next base: position 2,409 of record CAAKHC010013659.1, on the reverse strand, counting down.
TACAAAATTAGCCCAACTTAAAAGAGGGGTGGCAGCTACCGCTCATCTCACCAGAGGCCTCCGCTCGCCCCTGTGCACAGCAATGTTTATGCTGAAGATCCACTGAGGCATAGAGGATAGAAGGGAACATCTGGTTATTCCCCAAAGGTGAAGCTTGAACACATAAGCGACTGGAAACATACTGCAGAGTAATTATCAAGTGCGCATGAGTAATCACAGTAGCAGAGAGCATGGAGGATCCTCGGCATAGAGATGTAATGCAGTAGACAGCGGAGCTGTGTGCACAGGTTACAGATCCTCCTTGCCAGAGGTGAGTCCAACGCTGGAGAACCCTGCACGAGACAAATGTCTGGAAGGCGTGTGAGTTATACAGTTTTGGATTCGTATACTGCTGTTTCCCTCCTTAACCCCTCTGCAGGCGTCAAGGAGAATTGAGTGGAGGAGAGTTGCAAGAGAGAGAGAGAGTTAATGTGAGAAGCTGTGATAAGGATTTACTGCAGTGAGAAGAACACATGCTTCATCTGACCATGAGAGAAAATAAATCACATGCAGAAGTTCAAGTTCAAGATTCTATGTCACTTAAACATGGTCAGATCAGATGTAGTGGAATGTCCCCCCCCCCCCTCTTGTGAAAGAATACATACAAACAAGGACGAGAGAGATTTTAAAATGTAAATCAATTTAAGAAAGTGCAGACGCAATATAAACAAACATATAGAACACATAAACATTAACATCATTTTAGTTGTAGCATTGAGGGTAATTGCATCTTTCTCTCTCTGTCTGTGCAGCGGATGTTTGGGGGTTGAAGTCGTCGAGCAGCGTCCTCGTTCATCATCCTGACAGCCTGAGTGTAGAAGCTCGGCCTGAGCCTCTTAGAGTCGGTCCTCAGGCTGCAGTTGCTTTTGCTTTAGCTCAGCACTGAGAACAGTTTGTGGTCAAGGAGATTGGTGTCCCTAACTATTCTCCCTGTCCTGGTTCTACCTAGCTGGGTGTAATTGTCTTGCAGGACAGGCAGGGGGCACTTAATGGCACACTTGGCTGAGCACAGCACCCTGCACTGAGAACCGCAGTCCTGCTCAGTGACACTGCAGACCCTTGCTGTCGTGTTACCAGCAAGGAGTCTCTTGACGGTGCTCTTGGAAAACGTTCTGTTGGGAGAGTGCAGAAAGAAAGATGCTCTCAGTTATGTGGAAACCAAGGTGCTCCTCACCCTCGCTACTGGAGCCTTGCTGCTTAGGGACAGTAGTCCCAGGGGATCCCCACCTCTCCAAGATAGGGTGATTGTTGCTGATCAACCCCCCCTGCAACATGCCATCAACAAACTTTACCAGCCTGTCGGAGCTGCTGGTCACCACAGTCCCTGGTATAGAGGGAGTACAGCAGGGGGCGAGGGATACGAGGGCTGACACCTCAACTCCAAGTATTCTGGGTCAGGGAAGCACACGTCCCATCACTGATCCACTCACATTCACTATATCCAATCCCAGTAACCTCTTGTTTTCCTTGAGCCGTTTGTTCTGTCCTGTCCTTGAACTGCACGCAGAATCTGGGCAGCTGATAGACGGAGTCATCTGGCATCAGGGGGTTGGACATGTATAGTTAAAGCAGAGAACGCTGCAGGCTCTGAACCGCTGGAACCTCCTTCAGCCTACTTTTCAGGGATTGGACATTTGCTAAAAGGGTAGTGGGCAGCGGTCCTGTGTGCCTGCAGCTTGCTCTGCATACTCTCTGGGCCCCTGAGGAGCTCTGAGGTCTGGTCTGGGTCAGTATTTATTGTGAAGAAAGATAGCAAAGACAGAGTATTAGCACAAACTTTTTGGAGCATGAACACAGGCGTCATGTTAAGGCTTTGTACTCTTTTAATGAGACGATGTGTTGCGTGCCAGCTGCTACTTCTTGGGCAGGTTTTCTCCATCCAGACTCAGAGATTCCCATCTGTTGTCTCGTCTTCTCCTCGCCACTGTCCAGGTGCACCGGAGAAGCTGAAGCAATTTGTATTCGAGTCATCGAAGGAGGGGAGATGGTTTTTCATATCCTTTTTCCTCCAAGAAGCTCTCAGTTAGTCGGATGATTTAAACTTGGACTCCATTAAAATGGAGTTGTGATATATTACATAGTGATGAGAAACCCACCAAACTTTTATTAAAAAAGAATGATGAAAGATTAATAAGTTTAAAGGTTAGATATAAATACGTTCTAAGGAAAAGTTAATCTTTTTTTGGGGGAATATCTTTTCTTGCTTGGAGATAGATAAGATGATGATATCATAATATTTTTTACACTTAAGTACAAAGTCAGTGACTGAACCTGTTACAGTTCTAACAGTGTTGATTCGGGCTGTATTTAGTTTAGTTGAATATTCAGTTAGTTGCTGGTTTGATAGATCAGCAGGCAACTCTCAATCAC
>CAAKHC010013657.1:0-35799 GCA_901007825.1 Macroramphosus scolopax | reverse complement strand
GCCAGCCCCTTACACCGCCTGACCCAGAAAGGACAGCTATTCGAGTGGACTGAAGACTGTGCTGCTGCCTTTGAGCAACTGAGGTCAGTGCTTGTAGAGGCCCCAGTGCTGGCATATCCGGACCCCAAACGAGCGTTCATCGTGGACACAGATGCCAGCAATGTGGGCGTGGGGGCGGTGCTGTCCCAGGAAGGGGAACATGGTGAGCGGGTCGTCGCCTATTACAGCCGTTCCCTCAACAAGCCAGAGAGGAATTATTGTGTCACTCGTCGGGAACTGTTGGCAGTGGTCCTGGGTCTCCGTCAATTCAGACCATACCTGTACGGGCAGAGGTTTTTGCTGCGGACTGACCATGCCTCCCTCACTTGGCTGCTCAACTTCAAAGAACCGGAGGGTCAACTGGCACGATGGCTTGAAGTCCTCCAGGACTACGATTTTGAGATCCGCCACCGAGCAGGGCGTCTACATGCAAATGCTGATGCTTTGTCGCGCCGACCCTGTGAGGGGGTACAGTGTCGATATTGCCGGCGCGAAGAAGACCGGAACAGTCCAACGACCAAGGTCGCAGCACTGCAGACTAGGGGGGAGGAGAACAGTAGGCCTCCGGGGGGTCGTAACAGAGGCCCACAGGCTGCACCTCTGGTACCGGTGGATAGGAACTACTTCGAGGCCATTGACCCCCAGCATCTTCACCAGGAACAGAATCAAGACCCCGTCCTGGCCAGAGTTCAAGCCTGGGTGGGGGCGGGGCAACGACCGGACTGGAAGACTGTTTCGGCACTGGACCCTGAGACCAAGGCACTCTACTCCCAGTGGGCCTGCCTCACTAGCCACAACAGCTTGCTCTACCGCCGCTGGAGATCACCAGCGGGACAGCGGGAGATTCTCCAGCTCTTGGTTCCTCGCCGGTTGCGACAGCAGGTGCTCCAGCTTGTTCACGGAGCAGTGGGGGCAGGCCATTTTGGCATTACTAAGACATTGCAACGCCTGAGAGCCCGATTTTACTGGCCAGGATGTCGGCAGGATGTGGACCTTTATGTGCATCAGTGTGATGCCTGCACCGCTCAGAAGGGACCCAACCGACGTTCACATGCCCCCCTGCAGCAGTATCAAGTGGGGTCTCCTATGGAACGAGTTGGAGTCGACATCCTGGGCCCTTTTCCTATCACTGACCAAGGGAACCGGTACGTTCTAGTGGCCATGGATTATTTTACGAAATGGCCAGAGGCATACGCGGTTCCTGACCAGAGTACCGATACCACTGCCGACCGCCTGGTCAGTGAGATGTTCTCCCGATTTGGTGTGCCTGAAGAACTGCACAGCGATCAAGGTCGGAACTTTGAGGCTAGGGTGTTCAGTGAAGTTTGTCGGCGGTTAGGCATAAAAAAAACCCGCACAACTCCACTGCACCCACAGAGTGATGGGCTGGTTGAACGATTCAACCGCACGTTGGCAACACAGCTCGCAATATTGACCAGCAGCCGACAGCGGGACTGGGATCAACACCTTCCCTTGGTCTTGTGGGCATACCGGACGGCAGTACAAGAGTCAACAAAGTGCACCCCTGCTGCCCTTATGTTTGGACATGAACTCCGCACCCCTGTGGATCTGGTTTTTGGTTCCGTGCCGGAGCCAGAGCTGGGTGGTGAGGCTGGAATGGACTATTTCTCTAAACTTCAGGAGAGGCTGCGGGAAGTGCACCAGTTGACCAGACAATCCCTTGCCGATGCTGGGGTGCAACAGAAACGAGCCTACGACACCCGCTGTAGGGGTGAGGATTTTCTCCCTGGTGCTTTGTTCTGGGTCTACAGTCCGGAGAGAAAGAAGGGTTTTTCTCCAAAACTGACAAGTCACTGGACCGGACCTTGTACGGTCCTCGAGAAATTGTCAGACGTTGTATATAGAGTGAGGCTCGTCAAACGGTGTCGGGTGGTCGTATTACACCGAGACCGTCTAGCCCCATACCAGCCCCCATATTATGGCCCTGGTTCATTGTTATGGGGTTAATTTGCTGTGGGTGTGGTGTTGGTGGTGATTGGGTGATGTTTTCGCGGGGTTGGGAGAACCGGAACTGTGGGAAAAAGAGTTGTTCAGTTGTATTCTAGTGGTGAATAAAATAGTTCGGAAAATACAAGCCTTCTCATCCTTGAGTGACCTACTGCACGCTACAGTATGTTAGCTCCGATGCCCGGAGTTGCTTGAAATGGATGCTGCATATTGAGAAGAATTACATAACAATGTATTCCTCTGTCTCTATTTCAATCTTCTTTCAGTGCCAGGTAGGCCAACTATGATGATCAGCACCACTATGGGCAACACAGCTCTTATGCAGTGGCAGCCGCCGAAGGAAATGGTGGGTGAGCTGATGGGCTACCAGCTGCAGTACAAGCGCACCGATGATGAAACTTACACTTCACGCGAGCTGAGGAAGACTGACGAGCACTACACTGTCACCGGGCTGCACAAAGGCGCCACCTACGTCTTCCGTCTCAGCGCCCGTAACCGCGCGGGCATCGGCGAGGCCTACGTGAAGGAGATCAGCACCCCGGAAGACGTGCCCTCAGGCTTCCCGTTCAACCTCCAAGTAACAGGACTCACCCAGTCCAGCACCCAGCTGACCTGGGAGCCCCCGCTGCTGGCTGAAAGGAACGGCAAGATCGTCAACTATGTGGTCGTGTACAGGGACATCAACAGTCAGCAGAACAGCACCAACCGCACAGCCGACACGCATATGACGATCCAGGGGCTTAATCCTGACACCACGTATGACATCCGGGTGCAGGCGTTCACAAACAAGGGCGGGGGACCCCTCAGCCCCAGCATCCAGAGCAGGACCATGTCAAATGGTGAGATAACTAGTAGGACACATGGCTGACCACCAATGTATTACATGTCTATGATTAGAAAACAGCAGACTTTATTCATGCACAGGAACATCTACACACACACAACCTTACCAACATTAGCTCATACCTGGTCACTGTATCACCTGCTTACGTCTTCAACGCCTTCGTCTTTATCAGTGCCATGTCCTTCTCACCTAAAACTCCGTACAGTACACCACTGCGCTTGTTGATTCATAGAGTACTAATCACATTACACGCTACAGTCCCATTACCATGCCCTCCCCATAACACGCCCATCTGAACCTTACCCAGCATGCACCTCTTCATGCATTTCATAATCGTATAAATGCACAATTTCTTATTTATACCCAGTTGCGGGTGATGCCTATTTTCAGACTCGCGGTGCCACTCCCACTGCCTCGTACGTGTCTCGGTTATCTCAGAGATCTTTACATGCTCAGGGAGATGAAGGCTATTTTAACGTGATCTGTAACCAAGCGTGAAAGAGATTGTTGATGTTCTTTAACACCCCCCCCTGTGTGATTATTGGTCACTGCAGAATATTGTTTACTGAGGAGGGTACTTGCTGTAAATTAGTGTGAAATTGAGTTACACACAGAGATTACATGTTGCGGTGTAAACGATGTCTTACTTGAGAATTTAATCGAAAGGATTTTCCCCGTCCTAGATTTCCCAGCCCTCAACTTCGGTGTCAAAGCCGTGATGAAGACGTCGGTCCTCCTCACCTGGGATTTGCCTCTAAACTACAAATCCCAAGTGCCTTTCAAGGTAAGTGACAGTTTTGCATAGACATAGAGTTCACTTCCTTTAGTGGTCAGTGGTTTAATACATACTATTCTATTAGTATATATAAGTTACTATGAGGAATGTATTGTACATACAGTCTCTCTGTAATATCATCATAAGATGCTGTTAGCTCCTAACACTTTGACGAGTGTGTGAAGCCATAACTTTTACCTACCTGCACTAAAAATATAAGAGGACAGACTCATGCTTATTTATGAGGTATAATAATATGTCAGAGTTATATTATATCACTTCCCACCTTTGGTAATGGACAATTTGAAGTGTAAAAAAACAATTGGCTGTGCACCAGTGGGCAAGTGTGACGGTGACGCACATGAGATGAGGTCAGATGAGTCGGGCGCCTCCCTTAGGACAACACTGCTTTTGTTTGCGGGTGTATGTTTACGCCTGAGAGGAGAAAGTAGTGCATTAATCCCATTATGTATATTTTGTTTACCCTTGTGTACCTGCAGATCTTGTATAACCAGCAAAGTGTGGAAGTGCAGGGGAACCTGAAGAGGAGGCTGATCACGCAGCTGCAGCCGGACACCGACTACTCCTTTGTGCTGACGAGCAGGGGCAATATTGCCGGGGGTCTGCAGCAGCAGGTGTCCATCCGCACCGCCCCTGATCTGATCAAGACCAAGCCAATCTACAGCACACATCAGGCTCAGGGTGGCAAAATGACCATTTCCCTGCCCAAGGTCACGACCACCACTCTTGTCAGGTCAGTAAACACACACAGACTAAAACTGATTCTTGTATTAAATCGATGAAAAGATGATGATTAAACTTCTTGGAGTAGTATCGGCAATTTATGGAGCTTCAGGTACCATAAATTATACCTGGCGCAAACAAGCCCGACACACACACACACACACACACACATGCAGACGCTTCACCTGGGAATACACAGGGCTGATTGGTAGAGAGATTACATCACTTTCAGTGCCGGTCAAGCTCCAGTGCAGATTGACAGGCTAAGAGGCAGAGGAGAAGAGGTAAGTGTGGATGGGCGAGGGTGAGTGAGGGGTCTTGTTATACATGTCTTCCTCCTCTGTGAGACTTGACTGACCGTTGAATCACAGAGTCAAGGCCTGGAGAGAAGCAGAAGAGTGGTCAGACGCCGCAGTGCGGAAGATAACTTTGAGCTGAGAGAAGACAGACAGGGGAGAAAACAAGAGCGGCAGCACACAGATAAACAGGGACAAACGTGCTTGTATATTCATCATAAACCTCTAAATGTCTTTCCAATGTCTCGCTGTTCCTCCTATTATGGTCTGATAGCAGTAAAAGAACATGCACATAGCTGGTCCTATTAACCTAAGGAATCCTATGGGCATCACTATTAGCTCCCCTCCCTGGAATAGTGTTTGTTCCCGTCCACATGGCAGATGTTTTTGTGATTAGCCATTAATTGGAGAATGCAGTGCCAATCTGCTGGTGTTCGACCTTGGTCGGACCCGCTCGCATTTTGCATTCAGCCCCGCAAGCCCTCACAGCGTAAGTGTGTCTCTCTAAGTGTTGTGTCTGATATTAATGCGCTCGTCCCACTTTGATCTCAGCATGTATGTACTTCGGTCACACTGACTCAACACAGGCAGTTTCTTGGCAGGTGGTACTACATCGTGGTAATACCGGTGTCCCAGGCCACGCGGCGGTGGAAGAATCCAGACGAGATGGACTTGGACGAGGTGAGTGCCAGCCGGTGGTTGATTGGCTAATGTGCCAGGTCAGAAGTCACCAATAGCATCTCCTGTTCCAACTGGGTGGGAAGTGACTGCTTGTAGCTAATTATCTCTGTCCTCCTGGGCTCAGGGAAGGGGAAGCGTGTGTGTGGGGGGGTTTCAACAATGACTCATTTGTGCAGGTGGGGAGGTTTCCTAATTAGATGCCAAATCTGCAGACATCCATCTGCCAGAACCACTAGCTTTTACAAACGGCGCATAATGTTGATTTTATTGATGGTGATGCCAATATTTGTATCTATATAACACTGTTAATTATAGCAGTCGTAGTTATTGTTCTTTAAGTAAACTTTGAGACACGTTGATTGAATTTCTATTGTTAGGTTCTCTGCAGAAATAACAGAAGAGACCTAAAGGGACGGGACTCCCCGAGTCATTAAACACTGAGCAGGCCATTCTCTCCTCCCTCCGACATGATGATTTAATAAAGCTACATCTGGAGCAGCACACGAGACACCCCTGACAGCAAACAAAATGCTGCTGAAGACACAATGCCGCAGTGCTGTATGCGCCTGCTCATTTATTTACCAGGCTGGCAGCCATGCTGAGAGTTTTCACCGAAGCAACTAATTGCTCACTTTGTAGCTCGGCTGCATTGTTTACCAAGTTTTATCACAAAGGGCATTTTAGTCTAATGTTTCCTTTTTTTGTGAGATTTTAGGAGTTGATAGAAGTTGAACCTTACTTTCAGATGCTCATTTTGCTCAGTTCCACTACATTTGTTCCATTTTTATTGTTTTTGATTCAATTTAGTCTTTAATGAGAAAATAAACTTCCCCCTTCAAAAGCAGGTCACATGGTTACATACCTCACTTTTCCTCTTTGGTACAACAAGTGAAACACACATTTTCCTTCTATGTTTTCCACAGCTGCTTAGAACAAAAGAACCCCCCAGCCTGAGGAGGAGACGTCACCTTGATTCCTCCAAACCTTACATTGCCGCTAAGCTGCCTTCACTGCCGACCACCTTCACTCTGGGCGATGAGAGGAGGCAACACGGCTACTACAACCGACCCCTGACCAGCCAGCAGGAGTACATCTGCTTTGTCCTGGCGGTCCTCATATATGACGGGGGAGACAGCGCTGCTAATTATGTAAGAGACACACACACACACACACACACACACACACACTAACGACTTCCATCAAATGCATTTATTGTTTTGTTTTTTAAATCGGACCGATCTCTCCTGAATTTGTTGGATTAAAAGTGAATTGGCCTGCAGCTGTTATGTTTGTTTGCACCTGTTACATTTCCTGTCTGTGAAACTATTTAAGTTTATCAGCCATCTCCAGGCTCTAATCAGGCTTCCCCTGAAGCGTTTCCTAAATGGCAGTGGCAGGCCAAATTGTTGTTTTTACTGCCACTTACCCTTTAATACTGCCCCCTTAAAAGTCATTGCAGCTTGTCCTCTTAAGTCCCCTATCAGACGACAATGTCATCAGAGATCCGGCTTGGCCGTTTCTGCAGCCGGCAGGGCCCAGTGAAGATTCCTTTACAATGCCTGCACAAGACTCCTGGCTTTTTAAGTGGAGGCCCCATGCACTCGTCAACAGCGCTAACACGGAGGCCCAGCTTTCCGTGGGATGGTCTGGAGTAAACCTCACCCCAGGAAGGATGAAAGCCGGTGATTGCTCTGGGCTCCTCCACAACCCGGGACATGCATATTCAGTAGTCCGGCCACGGGCGACCACAGAGGGAGAGGACGCGGGTGCTCCATGTGCGAAAACCAAATCCCAGACTTTTCACCTATTTCTTTCTCTTCTCTCTCTCTCTCTCTTCTCTTTTACTGTCCCCCGCTCTGTGCATCTCTGTGTCTCTCGTCCTCTCTCCATCGTTCTTTACCGTGAAGAGAGTGGAGGAGATTGATTAGCGCAGCTGGAGTTAGGAGGGAGACGAGGGCCTGGTCACAGGGCCTAGGGAGTCAGTGAGGCAGGCCTGATTCCCTTGAAATGCTGCTTTAAATATCCCCCCTCCCTTGTAATCCCCCGCTCCCTCCCTATGAGAAGGGAAAGGAGGTGCGTCTGTGGGTGTATAGTGGACAGCAATGATAGACTCCACTTCAAAGGACATGCTCAAACTCTGTCGCTACACAAGACTCTGCACCTGACAGACACACTAGCTTGGATCAGTTGGATTCCAGATGTGTCTCTCTCTGTGTCCCCCCCTCTCAGACTGCGCCCCTCATCACGCCTTTAATTACTTGGATTAATCAGACAGCACTAACGCGTCGTTTGCCTGCTCTAAAGCAACAGGGTTTAATACGTCTTTCTTCAGTGAACCAATTTCTTAAACTTCTACAAATGAGAGTGAGACTTTTTTTTCGGTTTCTACCTGGGTGTTTATACGTGTTCATGCAATGGAGCAAAGTCTCACCACAGGGGGGGGGAGTCACTGTGACGGGAACTAAAGGGTCCTGAACGGCAGCGTTGCATCTACGCAATGTAGCTAAAATAACTGCATCTAAAGTCAGACGCTGATAAAATAAGTCTAAATTGATTTTCACAGCTGAACAGGGAAAAAACATAAATTATCATACAACATTGAAAAAAATGTGCGTGTCCTCTCCATGAACCGCCCGTCAAAAAAAAAAAGGTTTCAGGCTGCAGCGTCATAATGCGTCAAAATTCAAATCAAATATGCCACGCTTGGTTCAGAATTAAAGTTAGAGAGTTGGAAGATCTAAAACACTGACCTGCTGCATATGATAAACACAGGAACATTAACAGAATTGCATTGAATGCAAACGCCTTGATTTCTTGTGCGCAGGAAAACATTTAGAATTCTACGCTTGCTATTAAAGGCAATTTGTCATTGATTGCAACGCGAGTCACCTCGCCTCGTTCTTTGGACAACTCAGATCCACAGCAGTTAGTTTTTGTCACCCGCGACAGCACTCGCAGACGTTTATACCAAACAGGAAGGGAAACAGAAAGTAAAGTGTGAAGCGCGATCGAGCAGTCGGCAGAAGCTGCCTCAAACAGCAACTTCACCAGACCCACGGGGAATGGAACAACAAGTACTGGAGTAAATGACTTGTGTCTTCGCAACACATCCTCGTCACCACCCAGGCTCCCCCTGTGTAGATCAAACAGGACCGCCAGGGTCTAATAAGCCTTCGTATATCAATGGCCACAAGCAGCCAGCAGTGGTTGCAGGGAAGAAGAGAAGGAAGGAAGGCAGAGGGGGATGAGAGAGGGAACGAAGAAGAGAGTGTGCCTTCATGTCTCCCCAGAACCCAAAGGCAGATAAACAAGCCGGGGGAAGTGTGAAATGGGATGATAGATGCTGGGTGTGTATAAACAGTATCATTTAATGTGAGAAGAGTGTGAGGGAGGGAGGTAGCATGAAATAGTGTGTGATGTGCGACAGGGAGGAGGGTTGGTGTTGGAGAGAAGAAAAGAGGAAGGCAAAATGTTTGTCTTGTGTCCCGTCCAGCCTGTGAAGCTCGGATGAACCGGTGTAAGAGGAGGAGATTGTGCTAATGTGTGGTTTCCCTTTTGATAAGGGAGGGCTGGGCTTGTAGCGGCGAGAGAAAGAAAAAGCTAAATGGAGAGTGTTCATATGTGCTAACCACTTTTGTGTTTGCAACACCATTCCAGGCATTTATATTCTACTCGCTCTCGACAAGAATTGGCTTTGTGGCTCTAATTCTGTCGGCGCTCTGGGCTCGAAAACACTCCGACATGGCTTCTGTTAGAACGTAAAAAGCTTTGACGAACAATATCAAGAGAGAGAATTATAAAAACAGGATGGATTGTTCTTATCAAGCATATAAGGGTATGATGAAGCCAAGCCTTCCTGCGAGGGGGGGTAGACATGTAGGCGATATCAGAGGTGTTTCAACTGGGCTACGTCACTTCCGTTCCTGGAGGCGTCTCCCTCCAGCGATGCCTCCAGATATCTAGATGTTTGGTATTCAGACAGTCTGAGAGGGAGAGTGCAGCTGCTATTGCTCAATGGGCGTCCAAATGGAGTGCAGAAGACATGTGTGTGATGTATGAAAGGAGAACCGCAGGATGAAGGAGAAGGGGTCATCCGACAGGACAGGCTGGACCCCGCAGCCACGGTTCTGTTCCTCATAGATAAAGGACACATTCTCATCATCTCTCACTCCCTAACTCCATTTTCCGTCAATCTCACTGTCTCCTGACGTCCTTCCACCTCCCTCTCACTGTCTTTGCTTGTGTCGTGCATTGATGAGGAGAGTGTGGGCTCCCGGGCTTCCTTGGGGAGGCAGAGATAGACACATAATGGGTTTCTTTGCATGTGTGTTTGTTTCTGTGGCGCACACCCCTGCGGCTTATCTAAGCCACTTTGGGAGAAACGCGGAGCTGGCAGGGTCAATGGCGAGCTGAAACAAATATGCCTGTGCTGCACGCGGTGGATTCCGAGCTCAGGGGACAGGGAGGAGCCGGCTGACTGAGGAAGTTGTTTAGCCCACGGGCCAGATCGCAGACTTGATACACTGCTACTACTACAACATCTCTGCCTCTGTCTCCCATTCTCTGTCTCCTTACTCTCTGCCACCTCTCATCACCCACTCTCTTTCTCATGTTCTGCTGCTCTGTCTGAGACAAACACTTACAATCCAACACACACACACACACACACACACACACACACACACACACACACACACAGCGGCTGCAACCTAGACAAACACACTCAGAGGAGCTTCAGAGAAAAACTGATGTTCCACCTATGCTCCCGAACACGCCGCGCGCTTTCCCTCCCTGACAGATGCTCGCATGTATTGACATTACCAAACACATTTTTCACTCGTACTGCTTACCGTGGCACATACGACATCGACTGTACAGTCAAAACGTTACCACGCAGCAGTAGTCATATATATTCCCACAAGATATGGGGTATAATTATAAATATTCAAGTCCTGAAGCAGCATGCGATATAAATCTAAAGATATGTAGATCCGACTTATTCGACAGCAGGTGACACACAAGATACTTCTACTGAGGTTATGACGTGGAGTTTTATGTAAATTCATGATGTAATTAACCTCGATAGACGAGGAGCAGTGGGGGAGAACACAGTACAGAGTAACGACTGTACTTCATTGATGCTAAAACAGACACGTATATTTATAATTTCCTTGTTTCCATCCGACATATTAAGCCGGGCACATGGTGATGCATCAGTGAATCATCACAGCGCTACTGTACACAGGAACATCCTGAGTCAGAGTGGTAGATATTTTCATATATTTTGTCTCACACCGTCCCTGACTCACTGGCTCTCCTCTCCGGCTCACACATTCCTCCACTGCACCATCATTCCGTTGTGATAGCGCGCCCGCTCTGCGAAGGCAGGGGCATTAGACGCTGCGTGACTGAGCTTTTATCAGATATTAGGGCCGTTTAAATGGATGATCCCAGTACTTCGCTGTGACCGACAGACAAAGAGCCCTCTCTTTTTGTGCAGCCCTCCTCTCCCTACTCCTCCCTTATCCCTCTCTGAAAGCACAGCTGCAGTCATTTGTTACACCAGGGGGAAAAAAAGTTCTTTCCCAGGATCCCCTGCAGGGCCACATCCTACAGCCTGTTTCTGGGCCCTCCTGGAGGAACAGGAAGCCTCGCAGTGTCGTCACACCGGCCGCGTCCCACCAGTGTGTTGTTTCTTTTTGTTCCCGGATAAAGTAACGGAACACAAGGATGGGAAAGGACCGGCTTCTTGCGTCAAGTGTATTTCTATGTTGTAGAGAAAGACATTGTGAGCTGCAGACAGGTGCCACATTAAAGGACAACCCCGCATTAATCGTCTCAGTACGGTGTTGGGCCACCAGAACAGCTTCGCGTCTATTGTACACATCTCTGCAACTCTACTGGGGGGGACGAGCAACTTTTCATTTGACGATGGAAGTGGAGACCGCTGTCAAACACGTCGGTCCGAAATAAGTCTAGAGGTGACTGTGAAGGCCACAGCACATGACTCACATCCTTTCCATACTCATCAAATCATCTACAGACGGTGGCACTGTCATCCTTCCGTCTGCAGAAAGAATATTATGTCACAGGATAAAACTGATCCCTCAGAATAAATTAGTATTTAAGTGATAATAATTCCAGCTAAGGAGACAAGTGGACCCAAAACATGCCAGTAAAACACCTTCAACAGGATAACAGAGCCCCTCACCACAGGGGTCTCTGTACCCAGGTGATTCCCGTAATTTGAAGATGTGAATCATTTTTCTGCACTTGAAAAATATCAGAGCACACATACAGGATGGAGACATGCTGCAGCACTCACACACAGATACAATACTTTTTTTTTCTCGCCAGTTGCCCATGAGGACCGGAGATAAGAGAACTATATGACAGAGCGCAGCTCTCTTTGAGCTCATCTCAGTTTATCTTTCCAATTAATATCTGCCTGTGTGCCGAAGAGCAGTGCTGTGCGGCTAATGATCCGGATTACTGCTGCCTGTCGCCCTGCCACTCCTGCTGCATGCTGGGAGCCCAATTCCCTTCGAGGGCTGCGATCTGTCACCCTTGCCCCTCCGCACCACCCTCCTCCCTCCCCAACCTGCATCTCCCATCATTGTGCAATAGAAGGCATGCTGAGCTCTAATGACAGATGCTTTGCACTTCCCTCTTTCTCTTTCTCATCCGTCACCTTGCTCTCCCGCAGTCAGACTTTTTTCAGACATTTATTTGAGGCACCATACTGGGTCGCCTTGCTCACCCACTCCTCACACACACACACACACCTCCGTCCCTCCCCTTCCTCCTCTCCGTCATTTGAAGACGAAGGAGCTGGGAGACGTCTCATTTACAACCAAGGTGGAGATGCACCCTCACCGTCACCTCCTCCTCCTCCTCCTCCTCTTCCGTCACGGTGTGAACACTAATGAAGAAGAGATGAGTCCTCTCCTGTGCCCCCATTTATCTCAGCGACCAAGGGACATTCACACTCATCCCTGCCTCTCTCTTCTTCTCTCTTTCTGTCGTTCTCCCTCTCCTTTTCTCACACTCGTCAGCTGCCTCGGCTTGCTGTAACCTGACGCAATGCCTTAATGGAAACAAGTTAATAACTGCGTCAGCTGACACGGCGGCTGTAGTGTGAACAAGTATCTTTTGAGTTTGGTCAATGGCTTGATAACTCCTTCTTCTGTCCTTGAACCGAATCTTATAATCATGGATCCAGAAACATGAAATCTCCTGTCAGGGTTGGAGACCTTGTTATTATACATTTCTAATCAACGTCTTGTTTTGGTGATGGAGGAAGTGACTCCACTCTCATGTTCCTACACTTTCTCCCTCGTTCTTCTCTCCTAACAGCTGACGTTTTCGGCCAGTCCCTACTCAGACCTCATCCAGGTCACCACACAGAGTCTGGCTCAAGGGATGGAGCAACCCGAGATGCTGTGGGTGATGGGACCAGTACTGGCGGTTGTCCTCATAGTCATCATCGTAATCGCCATCCTGCTCTTTAAGAAGTAAGTGCCGGCTCGTGTGTGCACCGTGTTCCGAGGGTGAACTGCAGTGACTCTCATCATCTTACACTTTCTTTTGGTTGCATCAGGAATAGTAATGACATATGCTCCCTTATTGCACCAGGCTGCTCACACGACAGCACAACTATAAGATCCACAGTGGAACAGGAACAGGAAGTGAATATCCTCATTTCTACCGAAAAGATTTTTTAGCCTACTGGGCTGTTTTTTTTTTAACAATCCCATGTCAAGTGTCCGTTGAAATAGCTGCTGACAGCTCGGCTGTCAGGAAATGTTAGAATGCTGTTCTTTTGGCTCCACATCTTGGGGAGCTCCCAGGGACTCCATCCATATGCCTGTGGTTTTAATAGATATAGAATACCCTTTACCTACAAGCCTTTTGTGATTACTATCCTCATTCCCGTTCTCCGACCTGCCATCCGTATCTCCGCCGTCTACTGTGTGTGCCCGCCGTCCTCAGCAGACTCAGAATGGGACTGGTTAATAATAGGCCTTGAGACAGCTCACAGCTGAGTAGCACCTCCTCTGTCTGGACGCCCACTCCCGCATGTGGACACAGATTGACAGGGGGGACTGAAGGGAGGTAGCTATGTGCCCTTTTCACTGTGGACTGACAGTAAATGTGCAAAAGGAATAATCACACTCCAGCTAGGGTTGTTACTGCTACCTGTATGTTTGCCAAAAACCATCACCGGCACTGAACAAGGATGAGGTTGTTCTACAGATCTCCACCGTTAACTTGTTCTGCTGTGTGTTGACATTTTTGCAAATATCACAAAATGAGATCAAACTTTGGCAGAAGGAGTTGTGGGTCCATGTGGATAACATTTACCATTAATCCCCCCCTCCTTCCCCTCCTTCTCTTTGCCTTCTGTGAATGCAGCAAACAGGAAAGGTGGGTACAGTCACTGTCAAATTGGTCACAACATCATCTTCCAACCCCTCCCCCTCCCCAAAGTCCCCTTCATTTGTGCTGTGAAAATTAGTGGTGTTCTTCGACTCGCCGAGGTTGCCAGGTCAGCTTCCTCTCAGCTGCAATCAGCGCTCATCAAAAATCCTTAAAGCGGTTTGTCTAGTCTGTTTTACAAGACGTGAGAAGCAGCAGACTCTGCAGCCTTTGATAAGCGGGTCAAAGAAAAACCCCGGGTCACGGGTGTACCTGTGCATGTTCCACATAGTGCCAGTGTTGTCCTCACATCGTCCTGTCTCACATGATTTGTCTCCGTGCTGTGTTTCATTTTCCAGCCAATGTCAGTATGCCCCTTAAGAGTGGCCCCATCTGAATATGCCAAAGCATCACCTGCTGCTGAATGGGCCATTGTGAAGTAAATGCCAGGCAGGGAAACTGCTGTAAAAGAAATGTTCCCATCTTTTAAGCTGACATTTTCCACTGAGACACATTCCTCCACTTTTAGCTTTTTTTTTTTCTCCCCTTCTCCTCCCTCGTGGCAGGAGGTTCAACAAAGGGCCCTGTTCTACCCTCATTAAGCACACCCTGTACCACGCACACACTCATACCCTCACACAGACTGTGTATTTAAGTGTGTATATACTTACATTCTCACACATCTTAACTCACTTTGAGCCGGAGATGAATAACCCCATTGAGATTACTGCTGTGTTTACTTTAGCCCGGCAGTAACGTGTCACGTAGATTGGCATCTGATTGGGTCAGGGGGAGAGATGAGGGCAGTGGAGAACAGATCACAGATGCCCAAGTCTTTCAACCCCCACCCGCCCACCCCCTGCCCGGCCCAGTCAAGCACCAGCAGTGATCTCTGGGAAAACCGGATACGGCCTGGCTCAGCTCGCGGCTGGAGAGGAAGAGATGCTTGTCATAGATTAGCCGTCACGCTGCTAGCATTAACTTAAGCCCCTGTAGCATAAGATAACAGGTGGCGGTGAGGCCCGGGCCCCAATCGGCTGAGGAGGAGTGGGTTAAAGCTGTGTGTGCACCACCAGCTTTATGTATTCTCAACACATCGGGCTTCAACAGAAGGCCCTGCTCCTGCCTAAAACCCAGGCTCGCCACTTGCAAATGGAGTGCAATGAGATGTGAAATTTCCACAGGGCGCCCTGATGCTGCCTTCCGCCCCCATTTCCATTTGCAGTCTGAAGGCTTGTAAGTCTGCAGCTGTATCTGTGTGTGTGAGTGTGTGTGTGGTTATGAAAGTGAAAGAGATGGGAAAGAGTACATCTGTGTGCCTGCTTGTGTGAGTGTGTGTCAACAGATGCTGGCAGTCGGAACATTAGAATACAGGCAGGCTGCATTTTCTATTTCCCTTTCCGCCTGATGGACAAAGTCACGGTTGACTGGGCTGAGCCGGTCCAAGCTGTGCTGTTCTGTTTTGTGCTATGCTAGGCTCAGCTAGGCCGGAGCCTGGCAGCACAGGTGCTGCAGAACTGGTCTAATTACCCAGTGTTGTGCCACCCAGCTGATGAGCTAATTACAGCATCCGCATGTTTTCCTCTCAATCTGGGAAGCCGGTAAACACAATGTGTTGTTAGCACACACATTCACACAACAGTGAAAATCACACATTTTAATCTTTACTATACACACACACACACACACGCACATGTTCACATACCCGCACAGCAGCTGTCATATATCCAGCAGCAAACAAACCCAACCTAACCCACTCCAGGAAATTGATGCCGTTTCTTCAAAGACAGTACATCCAGTTGGCAAACTAATGAGGGTAATGCACTGGTACCTACTGTCTCTTGACTCGCTGGTGCTCACAAGTAGTTTGGAGAACTATTAGCCCTTAACCTCATTAAGTGTGTAGTGCATTTCCTCCAGCCTTGTTTTCTAACCATATAGAGGAAACGCAGTTGGCATTCAGAGTTACGGTTGGCAGTATGATGTTGTCAACGCCCTGTTGTCTGTTTCTGTCACCTCAGGAAGCGAGCGTCACCCCTACCCAAGGATGACCACTCAGGTGGGGTGAAGGACTCCCTGCTGGCCAACTCCTCCGACCCCGTGGAGATGAGAAGACTCAACTACCAAACCCCAGGTAATGAACGATGCTCGACCGGTCATGCATGCAGCAGCTGGACCTCAGAGTTGACCGCTTGTTCCCCCTGGACTTGGATTGTTCTCCCTGACTCAATGTGAACGCTTTAAACGGGGCATTGCTTTAAAGCAGTACGGGCTCTCTTTCCTTACATTAAAGATGGTTCAACTATAATCTGGCTTTGTGTCTGAGGATCCAAGATGAAAATCCCCTCCTCGTCAGTAATTCAAAAACAGATAATCCTCCTGTCAGCACTGAAAGACAATATTTAAAGGTGACTCATACCTTTAATAAAAACCTTTGATTTCCAAGGCATGTGTTCACTGAATGGTGGATATTGCATTTTCTTCATCCTACTTCTTCTAAATTGCCTGTCAGGGAGCAAACTACTTCTATGAAGAACACCTCCCTCTATGTTTTCTTGTTTATCGGAGCTTGGTAGCAGGGGCTGTCGTGTGAAAGTATTTGATCTGTTTATGTTGTCTCAATAAGAGGAAATAAACAAGTCCTGTTCGGTGTCATGCGCAGCTCTGGACACTGTAAGTGTGGAGTCGAGTGGTTCAGATTCTGTTCACACACAGTGGGGGGGTTGGGGGGGGGGGGGGGGGTGTTAGGGTGCCCTACTCAGCATCAGCCTTCTTCCTTTCTCCGCCCGATCTCCTCCCTCCGCGCCCAGTCCTCACGTCTCCCCCTCCATGAGCTCCTTTCATTCCCCCCAGCTGGTAATGAGTCCTGCTGCCTCTGATGTCAAGGTGAGCTAGGCGGAGGGAACAATGGAGCTGAGAGAAAATGTCAACCGCGGTGCATGCGCAAGCGTGCATGTGTGTGTGTGTGTGCGTGTGTGTGTCTCTTCTCACGGGTTATTAAAGATCCCATTTGCAGCACACACACACACACACACACACATACAACCCTTTGAACCCCTGCTGAGGAATTAAGCAGTGCTGCCGCTCCAAAGAGCCCTGTTCTCCCGTCCTCCCACTCCACCTCTTTTTTTTTTTTCCTCTTTTGTCTTCCATTTCCCCCGTTGGGTAATCTCTCGTTTTCTCTCACTCTCTGCCACCGCCTTTTCTCCCTGTACGTCAACATTTATCTCTTATGCTCTTCTCCCCTTCCACTTCCCTGTTTTTTGCTTCAAGAGAGGTGATTATCAAAAATTCACCAGCGCTGCTTCGAGCCCGCGGAAACCGTGCGAGACTCCAAGGCTGAACAGAGTGAATATTGAACAGCCATTCCTCTATCCTCTCGCTCCGTCTTTGATTCTCCCGCAGCAGGTGAACATTCCTGCTCTGATTCTGATTGTTGTTAAGTGGTCCAGCCCATTGCTGCTCATGTCTCCAGCATGTTGGTTTGTAAAACAGACCTCAGCTCTCCAGCAGCAGGCGTGTGATTCTGTGAGTGCTGGACCTGGTTGACCCTTGGCAGACCTGGTTCAGATAGTATTTGGAAATACTTTACAGAGGTAATTTGTCTGAAACACTTCAGATAAAACCCAGTGCCAAAAGGAAGCTGTGCAGCAGACAGAGAGTAATGAGTTAGAGGTATGCAGATTTCAAACGGTGTAGTTCACTGACGGTTGTAAATCAAACTTTACTTCCTGGTAGCTTCAACAACTTCGTACTGTCGCTCACAGTTTCCCTTTGCGATGAGGGATTATTGAAATACTTTTCAACACTTTTATTTTACCCCCAAACCTCCAAGTGGTTGTTTACAACTCGTCTCATCAACCGACCTCTCGTGTTTCGTGCACCAACCGAAATGACGCCCAGAACTTAAGAACATAAGATCCAGCTGTAATGAACTGGACTCGTCCTATCAAAGCTTATAGAAGAAAAAAACAAACCGAGTGCCCTTTACGCGGTGTCACTCTCTACACAGAGGAGTGTCTCAGGTCAGACGTGGTAAGAACTGCACTTTAGCTTAAATACTTGAATGGTCCTGAAGCGCCGCCGGCTTGGCCCTCCAGTCGTCTTTAAAGGTTATTTGCAGCTACTGTTTGGCCCCGGTCCGATGCCGAGCCATCTCCATTGATTGAGTGTTCTTCTTCCTTCCTCCTTGACTCTCCTCTCTCCACAGGTCCCAGCACTCATCGCTGCCCCAACACGCCAAGTTAGTCTGCTTTCTCGCCTACTGTGTATCTCCCACACATGTAGTCTCTCTCCCCCTCTTCCTCTCTCTCACTGCTCCCATTAACGTGTTGCAAACTTGACAGACATCACAAGCCCACAAGTTCTGTTGCCTCTGGTCCTCCGAGGAGGCAGCAGTATCTGCTCTCGGCTGTGAACTTGCCCCAACACAGTTTTGATGTGGAAGCAAAAGGACTAGACGGGTTCATGGATGGTTGAGCAGTGTGGACAGTTACACTCGCTGTGTTTTTAGCCCAGCAATTCATGTGTCTATTTAACCAACATGACTCTAAAAGACCTGACTGAGCAAACACATGCACACTGATGCGGATCTTCTCGTGGGATTCTTGTGTGATGAGTTGAATTAGTGTAATTGGTCAGTTCTCATCATGTGTGGTTGTAGTTCCCAGCCGTTAGACATTAGATTCACTGCAATAATGAGCCTGCAGCAGTGGCTCATCTGAAAGCATGACCCCGTCTACTTACATGCTGGCACAGCCAAAGGTAATTTAGTTGAAGTGTGTGTGTGTGTGTGACTTGAAGGCTCTATGTAAAGTAAAGGCCGCTCCCTGTATAACTTCACAGCGTCTTCATGTGTCGCATACAGTTAACTTTCAACACATAAGGCAAGTTCCCAGCAATCCGTTTAAGCACAGAGCCATGCCAAGTTCAGAGGCACAGGAGGAATTTGTGGCGGTAGATTAGCAATAAATCATCCAATAACCCTACGATGAGAAATCTGGAGAGCAGGGGGGGGGGTTTGAAAGTAATCCAACCCGAGCCCTCCAGGCTGGGTCGAAAGATAGTCCATTGTAAGAGGAGATTTTCAAAGAAATGAGTTTTGGATGGTGACCAGTCGTTTTTTTTTTTTCCTCTCTGGGAAGTGACAGTGTGACTGATTTGTTGAGACTTGTGGGTTCTTGCTCTGATCCCACCTCTGCCACAAATTGAGTGTTGTGGAGTCAGAGAGATGTCGGCCTCCGGCTTCCTTCCAGAAGCATGCTCACCCCGTCACTCATGTGCATCGCTGTGCCAGCCCCACCTTTGTCCTCCTCACTTAGCATGACGGTATCACCAAATGTCACCAATTTATTTCAACTCATGTGCTCTCTCTTTACTCTCGTCCCCCCCCCACTTCTCATGCATTGTTGAACAAAGTGCACTCTCCTCACCGTTGCACAGCCACCTCATGGTCCCGCCGACAGCCTCACTCACCCTGTGGTCCCAGCCAGTGTTTGTGTACGTCATTGTGCTCGTGAGACTCAGGGAACAGCCAAGTCTCACTCTCGTCTGTGTCTTTGTCCCCCTACCTCTTCCTCCTTTTCTTCTCCCAGGAATGAGGGAGCACCCGCCCATTCCTGTCGTTGACCTGGCTGACCACATAGAGCGATTGAAAGCCAACGACGGCCTCCGCTTTTCCCAGGAGTATGAGGTAAGAGCCGTGCACTAATGCTGTTTCAGTGTTAGCCCCTCTTTAAAGCATATAACTGTGTCGCTCTTTGATCGTGTCGAGGGCAGAAGTTTTGTGTTCTATTGGATTATAGAAGACTTCTTTCACAGACATTCTTCTGTCTTTTTTTTTTTTTTACAACTCTATTACGAATCCCTCCAGGAAACCAACTCTTACATTAAATGCTCTGCGATGTTTTTTCTCCGAACTAGCAGGTGGCGAGTTGTTTAAGCAATCTGCATGGGTCTTAATGTTTCCCTGAAGATTGTTATTTTGCAGGCGGTCTCTCTGATGCAACTCAGTAAGGGATTATCTCTCGTCAGTGTTCTTCCTCAAAAAAAAACAAAAAAAAGAAGAAATTTGCATTCAAAGTGGCACATGGGTTTGGAGCTGAAGCGAGGCCAGACGACTACAGAAAATACAGAATACAGAAAAACAAGCTCTCGTTTATTCATTTTCTCTGTCCGTTTGATCCGTTTCATCTAACCTGCTCTAATCCTCACAACGGTAGATCAGTTGCGATGACTGTAGATCTTTACTATCAAACCCTCCAGATCTTGCTCGGCGCTGACCTCATGACCTTTACCCGAAGCATCTCAACGAAGCCGGCATGACTGCTCTGTTATCTACTTGTCAGATATCAAAGTAACCTTTTGTAAAGAGAACATCAATTTAATTAGCGTTTGTAATTATTCCCTCGTCTACCCAGAAGGATAATAATCAAACCATCTGTTGTCCGCTCATAAAAACATATATTGTTGTTTTATCACATGATTAACGCCTCATTCATTTAGATTATTTGCTTATATTCATGCTATTCTTTTCTTGTTAGCTATAATAAGCATACATCCTGCTAATGATGTGTAAAACTGCTTTAGAGAGGTGTCGATTCATGTTGGAGGGTGTAGTTGGTGGAAGGTGTAGCACATGCTAGGAGGCGTGAGGAAGCATGGCCTGTAATCAGGGGCCATTATCAACCTGTGTACTACGTTCTTATGCAAATCTTTACTGCTTATTATAAATAGTATGACATCGCACACCCTCTTCATAGCATCAAATAAATGAACCGTTGAACAAACATCTGCATGATACAGACTCCCTTAAAGAACAGAAACCAGCTCTGGGAAGACGATAATTGACTTGGCAGGATTCAAGGACCATTCTGCAACCAACCACCAGGGTGTGATCAAGATCGTTTGGCTTCACCGTTTGGTGTCCATCTCTATATACGTCCATGCATGTAGTGTGAAATTTGGAAAATAATTAGAAGTGGGTCTGCACTCAATGAGGTGCTTCCTTGTGTTGCTCGGTGCCCCTCCGACACGCCGTCCTCCCGGCATGTTTAGTTAGTGTGTTCGCATCGAGCCAGAGAAGTGGCTTGTCTGACTGCAGGCAACCGGCCCAGCCCTATTCCCTTCTCTCACCAGTCATTCCGAGCAAGAGAAGACCCCCTCCATGGTCCAGCAGATGGCTGGCAGTCTCTGCGCCGGCGGAGCCGCTGTGGCAGAGCTCACAGTAGTTTGTCACAGTCACGTTCGCCGGCTGCTCCTGTCGTGCCTTACCCCAAGGCGCAGATTTTAGAACGGCCCCTCCACCATCCCCTGCCTGATTATTTAGGCGGCCTGACACTTCCCTTACCACCAACGCCCGTCCGCATCACACTGAGCAATGAGCACACTGGGTAATGAGCAATATTTGTCAATCAGGCATGCTCCAGCTCCCCTCCGATAGTCTTCTTATCGCAGGAAGCAATCTCACGCTGCAGTCATCATAGCACTATCATTAAGTTCATTTGAAAGCATTTCATTTGTCAGCGAACATACCTTGGGCACTCGCTTCTCACCTCTCTCCGCCATCCCTACCGAACTTGTTTGCTAGTTGTCATTCCACTCACTCGACTGACAACTAGACTCTCGCGTGCCTGTTCAGTGTTCACTGAGCTCTCAAATGGATATGACATGTTTTGACTGCAATTGAGAAATTCTTTCTCTTCACACTGGCAGGCGCACACAGAGAAATTGGCAGTGCTGAGCTCATCAGCAGCAGTAGGCAAACACCCACATGAGTGCTGAGCAATTTGGAACTTTAGCGGAAAGTTTCTTGCGTGTGAGCACTTCACATTTTTTGTTATCTTTTTTCAAAAACAAATGTGTGTGACGCTTCCAGGGAAACAAACTTTGAGTCTAAAAAAAGGCAGTGCCTTGAAGCACACCTGCTTCCTGTGCAGGTTAACACAACACCACCGCCTTTAGAAGTGCTGGTGTGTGTGTGTCAATAGCACATGATCAGAATCACAGCTCCTCCTCGGGCTTCACCTTGGACCTCACCCATCATAGATCATTATCAGTGTATGTGAGCTGTCAATTTGTGACACAACATAACCCGTAATAATTAAATCAGCGCCACGGCAAAGTTAAACAAGTGAAAGGAATTTCCAAGGTGTCGTCTCTGACTCCTGCTGGATTCGCGGAGGTGAAAGTTCTGGGGAATTAGCGGTCACGGTTCTGGTGTGAGCTGAGGCGGATCGATGCGGAATAACAAGAGACTCTGTGACATTATCGAGCCGGGGGGGATAGGAGGCCGTCACATATCTCCCCGGATCAATACGTATGCAGTCTCACGTCGCATTAGCCCGAGAGACAAATGGCATAAGAAGAAAAGGAGTTCGAAACAGAGATACAAGAGAGTCACCGTAAATAGTGGATGCGGAGAGAAAGCACAGGAGATGAGAGGAATCACAGCCGCTGCAATTTGTCTTGCATGTGACTTCTCAGAAGTAGGTAATTCAATAAAGCCACTCTAAAAGCAAAAGGGGGTGTTTGTGTTTGCCTGCTTCAGCAAAAACCTTCTTTCATCTCCGTCACCACAATTAACACTCTCATGCATGTGTCCAGTCGGGTCCGCCTCGGCTCATTCTCCGGCTAATGGTCCTTTTTTTTTTATGTCGATAATTAATCAAAATTATTCTCCTTTGTATTTCCCTGCTTTGTTAGAATTCAAGGCATTAAATGTCATGCAAATAATGGCTGTGTTAATGCCGTTCATGTAGAGTAGCGGGCAATAAAACACTTTCTTAGCTTATAGTTTGAGCTTGGCTTTTTCAGAAGGCACAGTATGAAACCACTTACCTGTGACTACCCTGTCTACTGTGGCTTTTCACAAGACACAATGTGTGTGTGTGTGTGTGTGTGTGTGTGTATGTTCCATTTAAAAGCTGTGTCCCTGTGGCATACTGCCATTGAATAGGTGACAGTAGGATAATTCTGTCTCATTGCCTCAACCATCTGCCTCGCTGTATTTTATCAATGCATCCGTCTAAAGACTCCTTTTGTGCCCTTTCTTTTCTCCTCTTCCTCTGTCCGTGTCTCTCCGTGCCTCTTCTCCACAGTCCATTGATCCGGGCCAGCAGTTTACCTGGGAGAACTCAAACATGGAAGTCAACAAGCCAAAGAATCGCTATGCAAACGTCATTGCCTACGACCACTCCAGAGTGGTGCTCACCTCTGTTGACGGTAAGAGTTCATGATACCACTTAACCACTGAGGAAGGCCATTGACTTGAAGCTGCCATTGATCAAGGCCTCCTTCACATGTACCAAGCAAGGCTGCTGCTTTAGAAAGCCAATGCTGATGGAAAAAAAAAGAAAAAAGGATGATGTCCTGTAGCATAACGTGTGTAAACTCCTTATGTCTTCTTCCTGTTGCAGCCGTCCCTGGCAGTGACTACATCAACGCCAACTACATTGATGGCTACAGGAAGCAGAACGCCTACATCGCCACACAGGGGCCTCTGCCGGAGACACTGAGCGACTTCTGGAGGATGGTGTGGGAGCAGAGGTCGAGCACTATCGTTATGATGACCAGACTGGAGGAGAAGTCTCGGGTAACTAAAAGCTGTAAAAAAAAGCTGACTTCAGCTTTTTTTTTTACTATTTGAAATCGTTAAAACAAGTCAGTTTTCTGAACATTGAAATGTAGCCAGAGATTGAGCTTCCTTATATATTTATAAAGGATATTTATATTTATGTCGTCTGACATTGGGGAAGCAGCATCTCGCCGAGCGAAAGCCTGAAGGCATATAGATGCCTGGTCCTGCATTAACGCGGGATTTGTCAGTCACAAGGACTTCAAAGGATGTTTTGGTTGTTTGTGGACAGCATCCGCTTCGTGTTGCCTCTCTTCTGCTGAGTCTTCAGTAATCTCTCAAAACTTCTGCTTGAACTCCATCTAAATCTGTTTCTGCAAACAAAAAATCAACACTTCCTGTTATTTGTCTGCCACTCATGATGCTGTTGCCATGGCAACTTTGCAAGAGACACCGTCCACAGGAGCTTCATTCAGATTATGATAATAATACTTATTATATTTCAATAGTCACTGACACACATCTCAAGAATCTCAACACGTATATTCTATACACCATCACAAAGCCTGGTTCCACAGACGAGTGTTTGCACTGTCTGCATCTGGCACTTCAAAGCCATGACAACATAATGAATTAAAGTCTTGACTTGGAGGATTGTCACCCAACAACAATTCTTCTTTTCTAAAAATACATCCAGGCTAATAAAAGTGCAGCAGAGCAACGGGGGCAACTTGGGATTCAGAATTGGGTTCATTTAATTACCTTCACGAAATCATGCTCCTAAGTTCCTGGGAGGAAAATAAATCTGCATGGAAGCATTGCCAGCGTGCGGTGCTTTATTAGTGTGAGCCGACGATGCCCCTAATGAAAGAAAGTCCCCAGACTCAGAGCTGCGAGAAACACAGGCTGTAAGCGAACGAGTTCATTTCCAAAACTCTACACATTGATTTTTTTTCTGGGGAGGGAAAGAAAATAATTACCAGAAGTTCAGTTCATCAATCAGTGTATGTGGAGACTCTATAAAAGAGGCAATCGTTTTGTCAAGTAAAGACCTAAATTGCTTACCATCCCACAAAAAAAATAACATCATCTGTTTTAATTTTTTTTACCGCTATCGATGCAATCAATCACTTAGGGCGGGATTGTGTGCCTCTCTCTTAAACAGCGTGGAGAAATTCTGCAGGGTTTTTATTACACATTAAATCAAACATACAAAGGGTCCACACACTCTCTCCGATACCTTCTACATATAGAAGTCTTTCTGAGGCAGTTTAAGAGCTCTGCGGCGGATAAACACGGTGTCCTGCTTGGATCCCAGCGACTGAGTCACCTCTCCGCATACGTAAGCAGGGACCAAACAATGGTAATATCACAACATAAGGCTAAAAGAGAAATGTAACGCCGGCTCTCAGCCTTAAACCCACATCCCACGCACGCTTCAGAATCAATTGGTTTGAGACAGAGAAACCAACCAAACCTTTCAGCTGGGGGTGGAAACAGATTCTCCCTCCTATAGAAGACACACACTGTTGAAATCCTTAATTAATATGACCTCATTAAGGCTGTGTGGCAGCAGTGTGAGAACCCAGAGAGGCCTGAACCCCCCGAAACAGCATGTAGAATTGTTATCTGCTTTGCTGACATTCACATTAAAAGAATTCCTCACACACTGGGAATGAATGTGTCAACAGCTTAGCATGTTTGTGTCTAATTAGTATAAACACTGTGTATAAATCACAATTACTTCTGTTACACAGAAGCAACTGTTTAGTTAAATGACCTTTTGCGGTGCATCTGATATAAATGTCTGTCATAAATTTTAAATGACTTTTTCAATCGAGGCAGCAGTGAATTGATTAGATTTCCCGTGCGTTATTTAGGAGGTGAAACCATTCTGGGGAAAAAAAAAATCAGCGATTACAAAACTTGGCAAACTGTGTCGGACGCACAATAACATTGATATAATGACGTTATAATGAAAAGACATTTAGTGAGATGATGAACTCGCTACACGCAGCACTTTCTGGGATGCCGTTCGTTTCCCCCGTTTGTTTCTGTTAATCATTTCTGACACATATGCAGAAAAATCGTACACATATGGTGAGTGACACAACCTTCCACCACCCAGCGAGGCCGCGCTCGCACGCCAAACAGAGCCGGAGCTGGACAAACATCATGCTGACCCGCAGCGGGAGGGTTTCAGCTTCCTCCTGCACGATCAGCACCAGTTTGTAAAAGCCTTATAAGGTCAACAGTCTTTGTGCCAAGCGGTTTGAGAGTCAGACCTTCGTAGCAATTTGTTGTGCGTGCGCGTGCGCCTGCGCGCCTGCGCGCGTGCGTGCGTGCGGGCGGGCGTGCGTCGTGCGTGTGTGCGTGCCTGCGTGCTTGCGGGCGAGTGTGCCTGCGGGCGTGCGGGCGGGCGTGCGCGCGTGTGTGCGTGCGGGCGGGCGTGCGTCGTGCGTGTGTGCGTGCCTGCGTGCTTGCGGGCGAGTGTGCCTGCGTGCGTGCGGGCGGGCGTGCATGCGTGTGTGCGGGTGATGACATGTGAGAAGCAAGTTTGAAGGCGGAAGCAGATGATATTGAATCCTTTGGTTTGTGTGTGTGTGTGTGTGTGTGTGTGTGCGTGTGTGTGTGTATTTGCGTGAGAGAATATGCCACCCAACCTCACACGGCAGCACCGAGATATTCATTACAGCGGTGACTGCTAATCCATATGTTTGTACTGCAAGCGGTTCCCCATCACTCAATTGAGTTTCTCCTGCAAGGTCTGCCTCCGCCTCTGAATGGGAGCTGTCGCCAGGGGAGGTGAAATGTGAAGGGGGGGTTGAATTTTAGTGCATTTTGTTTTGTCGATTTGTACCAGCTCGCTGAGACAGCCAAGGTGCGTCCAAATGTCAGCTCAGTGTTGCAATATCAATATGATTGGCTTACCTGCGCCTCATCTCCTCCTCTCCTGTTATCCAAATCAATAGCAGGAAGTCCTGGTCCCAGAGATTCTGACAGTAAAAGTATCTGCATTTGTTCAGGTGAACATGAGAGTTCAGCAGAACTGTAGTGCCTCCGTAAATTTAAATATAGTCGTGTACATATCACCTTTGACTGTGTGGGTCAGCGTCGTGTTAATAACTATCTTAAAAGGACAAAAAACAGCTGAACCTGCCTCGCAAACTCAGACTACGTGTCTCAAATCGTTTCCAAACAAGGTTTTTTTTACTCTGAAAAACACCCACTGATAATCGACTCAGCCCAAAAAGCCAGAAGCAGGACCAATCAGCCGGCTGTGCCAAGTGTTTGGATGATGTGAGTCACCCCTCTAAAATCTCCCAGACCTTGTGGACAGATATTACTTTGGGTGTTATAAAAATCAAATGAAGCGTGATTGTGCAACTCAATGGCCTACATTTGAACTTGTTCTGAAGTTGTCAAGGACAAATCTGCTGAATGTTTCCGGAACAGACGTCATTTTAACAACAAGACCCAAACCCTGCTGACATCCACTGCATGTAAAGCTGCCAAGACTAATCTTCAAATGGGGTCAAAGGCCGTTCAGTTAGAATTGTAAGCCCGTCCAGGGTGATTAGGTGGAGAGACCGTTGCAGGACCTGCTTTCAGTGGGGAACCGTGCTGCGTTCAAACCGTGCAGCGCTGCAGTGTCGGAGCGTGTTTTAAAGGGACGGTGACGTAGAATCGAGGAAGTCTGTGAGAAGAGAGATGCTCCAGTTACAAAGTAGCACAACTTTCCTGGTGACGTCATGTTGCCTTGAACCTGGTGGCCTGCCGCCCCTGCTGCGTGTTGCTGGAGCCCCCCGTGTCAGCACCCAGCCTGCATCAACAGACTGCCCTCATTGAAACCACCGAGAGGGCGAATGTTTCTCTGAGAGCGTCCTTTGACACATCGCGGTACATAATGTACCAGAAGCGTACGACAAGGGGCTGCAGACCACCTGACAATCGGCTAATTGAAAATGATCACAGGCTGGTGAAAAACAAAAAGGGATTTATAATTCCCTTTTGAAGTGCACTTCAGACACACACAGACATACATGAATGCTCTCGGTTCACTTGCTCTCAGTTTTTTGGGGGGATAAACCATAGCTGACTCTGAGTCTCCTGTTTTTAATTAGACAGTGGGCTGCTTTGATCTGACCCCTGTAACGTTCCCTCCTTGTTAATCAGCGCGTCGCTCTCCGCCTCGCCGTGGATGGTAGCGGCGGTTCACTCCTGACAGTGTGCCCTCTCTCTTGTTCTGCCAGGTGAAGTGTGACCAGTACTGGCCGTCACGAGGAACGGAAACCTACGGGATGATCCAGGTCACGATGCTGGACACCGTGGAGTTGGCCACTTACAGCGTCCGTACGTTCGCACTCTACAAGGTACGGTGCCCTTTTCATTAGCAGTTAACCAAATGTCAAGGCAGATTCTTCCTGGCAGGGGGACTGCGGTCCGTGATTACCGGGGTCACGTGATCACTGTAACTACCGCTGGATTATTATTTTTCACTTTAGTAATTGGTTGAAGATTTGTCTCTTGTTGTTTAAAAGGCAAAGGGAGATTTAATTTTCCTTATTGACTCATATAATTCACTACAGGGATGATTCATTCATTGCTTCTTTCCTTCCAGGTCATTTCCTATTACTTACTGTTTAAAACATTATTATCCTTCCTAATTAAATGCGAGTCCCCAGCTGGAGCAGCTTCCTCCGTTTCAATCACGACTGAAGACAATGCAGAGAAACGGCTGCAGTTCAGATCCATGACGGTACACGTCATCTGCACGGGGACTTGCAGAATGATCACAGCCGTGCAACTGGAGCACATTCTGTGCTGCTATCGAACTTATGACTCATTTCAAGACCTTTTGCTTAAAAATAGCTACATTTCTGACAATTACGTCGTCAGTGATTTTCAAACTGAAGCTGAGTAATGTCAGCTCCCTTTCCATCAAAACAATATGACCTTTGCATGTTCCAACGTTTTTTTTTTTCGCCCGACATGAGAAGTTCCCTCTTTTAAAGCAGCTGCCAATAAAAATCCATCCTGCGTCGGAGTATCTCAGGAAGCTCAAGCGTAAACCGGTAGACCTCGCTGACGGCACTGTCTCTCTTACAGAACGGCTCGAGTGAGAAGAGAGAGATGAGGCAGTTCCAGTTCATGGCCTGGCCGGACCACGGCGTGCCAGAGTACCCCACTCCCATCCTGGCCTTCCTGAGGCGTGTAAAGGCCTGCAACCCGCCAGATGCAGGTCCTATGGTGGTTCACTGCAGGTGGGTCCCTGGGGATTTCCTCTGTATACGCGCCTGATGATCCATCTCTGCATGGTGGGAAAGAATAATAGAGCTGGAACAATAACCTCATGATTCGATTGTGTCTTAAATCAGGTAGCGACAGTTGGATCACAGAATATTCTCAATGCAGCTGAATGCGTCTTGATGGTGAAGATAATGATGATAATGAGAAGATAAACCTTGTGTGATTACAGTCTTTAGTCCAAGTTGTGTCTTCAGTTGTTGGTACTATCAGGGATTCTTGTTATATATATAGAGTTAAGAGTAAACCCGGTGGTGACTCATATCGTTTCCCTCTCCACTCTCTCTCTCTCCATCAGCGCGGGCGTGGGCAGGACTGGCTGCTTCATCGTGATCGACGCCATGCTGGAGCGCATGAAGCACGAGAAGTCTGTGGACATCTACGGCCACGTGACGTGCATGCGCGCCCAGAGGAACTACATGGTGCAGACCGAGGACCAGTACATCTTTATTCACGAGGCCCTGCTGGAGGCCGCCACCTGCGGGAACACGGAGGTGCCGGCGCGCAACCTGTACGCCCACATCCAGAAACTCACACAGCCCCCGGCCGGTGAGACGGTCACCGCCATGGAGCTGGAGTTTAAGGTGATGAAAGCACAAATGTCCTTTTGTTGTCTAGCTGCAGTTGCACGTTCTATCCAGGGTGTCGGTGTTGTGCGGGGGATAAAGAGGTTTAAGCAACATCATGTATTCACCAGATACGCCTATGCACAGGAATCTGTGTCTGTGACATCACAGCAGCATAAGTACACACCGACACGTCGAGAATTACAAAACGACTTACACTCTTACATAGACACAGCTGGTGTTCAAGGTGACTCACACACACACACCTTCTGTCAATAGCCATCAACTGCGATGTTATTACACACTTTCCTCCCAGCGCGGCGCTGCCATTAGCCCTCTTATGACCATGATCCATTCTGTTTGAAGTGATAATAGCATCCACACCTCTGCCAGCGACGGAGAATGAAAGAGCCGGAGAATGATTGTGGTGTATGTGGGGGCCACAGCCTCCATGCCCACACAGTCTGGCCACAACCTACACACACACACACACACACACACAAACTCTCCTGGCACACTTGGAGTGTGCATACACACCCCTGTGCGATCCATCTGTGTGCTGTCCACTGCCAGCACTGTTCTTGTCCGTCCTCCGTGCATGCGCGATGAGAAACAAGTCCACTGCGCTTCGTTATACCCACCCAGCAGATCCGTGAAATACCTGCCACCCATTCTCCTCTCCTCTGTGATGCTCTGTAGAATTCATTTTTCATGACAAGAAGCCTAAATAAGTAAAACACGAAGCCCGACTTTGTTTGGGTGCTTCTGATCACACGTCCCTAATTATTTTTCTTGCTTTTTTTTCCTCTTCATCTTTCTCTTCTCGCCTTCTATAAAACAGAGACTGGCCAACTCCAAAGCCCACACGTCACGCTTCATCAGTGCCAACCTGCCCTGCAACAAGTTCAAGAACCGCCTGGTCAACATCATGCCTTTTGAGTCCACCCGCGTCTGCTTGCAGCCCATCCGTGGCGTCGAGGGCTCTGACTACATCAACGCCAGCTGCATCGACGGCTACAGGTCAGCGCAGCACTCGACACGATCTGGATCATTAACAGAGGGGTTGTACAGAGTATTAGAGCAGGGACTCATTTTTCATTGTTCTCAATCTGTGCTCCGGCAGTATCACGCTGCATTTGAGGGGGTTAATATCCATAATCAGTACAAGCAAACAGTGACAGATAGTACTACTGAACATAATCCCTGTAAGGGACAGTGCAGCAGAATGTTGATCATGAATATACAGACAAAGTTTGTAAAGGCCAAAGTTACATAACAGACCCGACGGAGTTGGAACAGTCTTCAATATAGGAAAGAAACTAAGATGCAACACAGAGAAACACCAGGGATGATACGTTGCCAAAGATGTCAGAGAGACATGAATTATTATCCTATTTAGTTATTTATTAATTTACTCTTCAGTCTTCCTGAGCTGAGGCCTGCTTCTTTAACGGGGATGTAAACACCCTCCAACTGCATCATTCTTTCATTTCAGAGGAGCCCAAAGATCAAAACGTATCACTCTTAATATTTTAACCGGCCACACGGAATGTGACAGGCGGTTTGTTTTTTCTGGCATCGTTGTTTGCTGCCCGTGTGAACAACAGCACAGTGCAGCTTGTATTCACTGCGGACTAGATCACAACGTCTGGGAGGGGACTGAGGATGAGGCTGCAGTGGGCAGTATCCCACTGCAAGAATCACTCCCGGCTCTGTCAATGTGGCTCTCGTCCACTGAGCCGCTGCGCTTTCATATCGAAGCTACAGCGTGTCCTTGTGTGCTCTGTGAGTCCAAATTGCTTCCTAGAGGGAGGAGGATGAAAAGCCAACTCTTTGTTTTATCTCTTTATAAGTACGGGCATGAACCCACGAGCCGACTCTTCTGTGGATGAAGTGTACGGCGACGCGATGGGTTTAGCGAGCATGAAATGCCACTCGGTCCGTGCGGAGCTGTGCTTCGTACTGGGCCGTGACAGAGACAACACCTCCACCCCACCTCCTCCAGCTCCCTCCTCTTTCCCCAGCCCTGTTGTTAATGAGAAGTTCCTCCGCAGAGGCCGCCCCTTCATTGTTGCTGTGTAAATAGCATAATTGCAGCAGGAGAGTACTGTAATGAAGTGCGCTTTCCAAACTCCTCCCTCCCTTTTTTCCTTCCCTTAACCTTTCCTATCTTCCGCTCTCGCTGTTCTCCGGCGTAATCCATCTCCACCCGCTTCTCACTCATCTTCATTTTCCATCCGAACATCACGGCGAAGACAGACGTATCCGGGTGGGGACCTGTTGTGTGCACCGCGGGCGCTGTGTAATTAAGCCGCTTTTAAAGCCTGAGCATAAATAAAAACTAAACAGGGGCCTCCAGTGTCCTTCACCCCAGCGTCTTCGAGAAAAGCCAATAATATGCTAAGCTAATGAGAGGCGAGCCATTGATTCCAGCTATGCTATGAGGGGCATGAGCCCTGGATATGCTCCGATGCAGGCTGGAGTTTTAGCATTGTAATGAGGTTGAAATGAAACACTATGTCCTCCAGCAATGCAGTCATGTGGGATGATGCGGAGTGCTTTGTGCTCTTTGGCAGCGCGCTCATCGGGACGCTGTGTGCAGAGAAGTCAGTATGTGATACGGTTAGAATTGTTTTTGTTTTGGCTAGGGGCTGTTTCATGGGGAGGTTAGAGGGGTCCACCCTATCAATTTGAAAAGTAGCGTTCGTCCCCTGTTCGGCTTTGCTCTACGACTCTTTTCCTCTTCTGCCCTGACATCCCGTTTTCCTGCATCCTCCCCTCCCCTCCCCTCTCCTCTCCTTCCCCCGTTTTCATGTTTTGAATTTGATTCCTCCCTCTGTGGCCTTCCCCTCCTCGTATGCCATCTCCTCTCCTCTTCACCAATCTGTTGTTTCTTTATTTGTGCAGGCAAGGCCCTTAGCATATTCTAATCTCACAGTTCCACATTAGTGCTTTGCCTGCAGCACCTTCATTAGTTGCTCAGCCGTAGCTTGTGTGTGACTGTGTGCGTGTGTGTGTGTGTGTAACACCACATCTGAATATACATGCAAGCCTACTGCACGCACACATGCGCATACCTGGATGCAGGCTTGCGTGTGCTGCAGACATGTGAGCGTGTGCATGCACCATCATGCGTGTGTTTGTGTGTTGAAGTACACTGCACCTTTCCTTTCCTTCCACCCTTCCCTCGCCTCATCAGTGCGCTGCTGCCACCTGCTGTTAGACAGAGTAACTGCGCAGCAGCCTCAAAGTCACGTAGGACACCAGCACAGCTCTGGCATGAGCTCATCTCTAGCTTTGTGAGCAAGTGCTCCCTCACTCTGCGCTGTGTCATAAAGAGGAAGAAGCAGAGGATCCGTACAGTCTTGAATATCTCAGTGACGAGGATCATTGCCACATGTCAGTCACTGTGTACATCAAATGCGGAGGATTTGCCTTGATGGTGATGTCACAGAGACATTCTGACAGCCAGTGCAGGGACAAAAGGACCTCACATACTTGACTGTTTGCAGCTGAAGGCTTGTAGCCTTCACTGCACCACCGCTGTAGATGGTTGGTGTATAAAATGTGGAGAAAATGTTACAGTCATTGAACAGAAAAGGTGCAACACAAAGGCTTTGATTCTCAATTCAATTTGTGTCACCTGGCTTGTCACATGTTTGATTAGCAGCCTCCGCTAACCACTGTAGCACTGTGCTTTAACCACTAACTCATATTCAGGTCATTGCTCTTCCTACTGTTTATCATTATGATGTGTAATGTTTAACCTCTGTCCGTGTGACTCTGTGTCTGCAGACAGCAGAAGGCCTACCTGGCCACGCAGGGGCCCCTGGCCGAGACCACCGAGGACTTCTGGAGGATGCTGTGGGAGCACAACTCCACCATCGTCGTCATGCTCACCAAGCTACGAGAGATGGGACGGGTAATATACCGCACACAGACGCACGCAGACACTCTTAAGGTCGATGGATAACCATCTCTATACACTGAGACTGTCCAGCTGCTTTGTCCTGCTGCTCAAATATTATTTCATCCTCTGAACCATAACTGTGTTGAAAGGTAACTTCCTTATCAGCATAGCTGGAATGAATCAGGGTTGTAACCTTCTACAGAAGAAGCTGTGTGAATAATTGGTGGAGTTCTGATAAATCCCTACATTAAACCTTTTTAAAGTTTGCCTGAAAATAGCAGAGTATCTCGTTTTTGTCTTTCCTAAGCAGAGATGATGTCATGATTCAGGATGGCTAATAACTTATATAACTCATACTGTTACCATCCTGCCAGGCAGCCTCTATAATAAGTCTGAATGCATTTGGAAGAAGATTCTTCAAGTAAATCTATATGTTTTTGCTTCCTTTTGTAGGAGAAGTGCCACCAGTACTGGCCGGCCGAGCGCTCAGCCAGATACCAGTACTTTGTGGTTGATCCGATGGCCGAGTACAACATGCCCCAATATATCCTCCGCGAGTTCAAAGTCACAGACGCCAGGGTACGTTGGAATCATTCTGTTTGTGTGTGTCTTAGTGGGAGGGATGAGGATTGACTGACATGTTACACAAATACAACCATCCAGCCTAGGTGCATTTTAATTTTAGGTTCTCACTCAAATGTGTTGAGAATTACACCAAAAAAAGGGATTTTTTTGATGCCTCCCGTGTTATTCCTCTGACATCATGAATGCACCGTCAAACATGTTTACCCATCTGCTTGCTCTCTGGGTTGTGCGTGGTTGTGGTTGTGCACACGTTGCATGTATGTTTCAAGACATTGTGTATCTGTTGGAGCCTCCGATCCCTGCGGGCCAGTACTGGAACTCTCTGTGATGCAGTAGTTTCAATGGACTGTAAATAGACTTCACCGTCATTAGACGGCTCACAGGGACTCTCTAATCCGACATGTATGTCTATTTATATATTATATATACAGGCAGTGATTTGTGGTGCTGTTGAACTGCACTGGATTATACTGAGAGGTGGTCTTTATATTCTGTCATCTCTATAATGGCGAGGATGAAGGGCGAACACGCTGACACCTCCGAGCTGTCAAAGGCTCACCGCCGTGTTACAGTTCAAGGTCGGATCCAGTGCCCTGCTGCACTCACACCAGGTCCTGGGTTTGTTCATATCGCATCCCCGGTACACATCAGACTATTAGAAGGCTGATGTGAAAACCAGCAGGGTTATTACACTCGTGGACCTCGACCCCTCGAGATCAGGGAGGTATTTATTGAGCGCGGAGATGCAGCACGAACTGCAAAGCACAGCAGAGTGTTTGGAACTCGCAGGAGATAAATAACAGGACTGAAGAAGTCTCAGTGTCAGTTTTGCTAGTTATCAATACACAGTGGCTCTTAACTGTACTTACATCTTCTCCCTCAGGACGGCCAGTCCAGAACGATCCGCCAATTTCAGTTCACCGACTGGCCTGAGCAAGGGGTGCCAAAAACTGGAGAAGGCTTCATTGACTTCATTGGACAAGTGCACAAAACCAAGGAGCAGTTTGGACAGGATGGACCAATCACTGTACACTGCAGGTACGGACGTCACCCGGCTTAATATGTCGTAAGAATTCATATTACCAGCAGGTAAAAGTAACAACCCTGCAGAAATCCTCCAAACATGAAGGTCAAAGCACCACACGTTCTGCAGGCTGTAGTCTGGTGATGTTTTGTTCTGGGCCGTTCTGAGAGTGTTTCTACCGTCATCAATATTAATGGGGTGAACTTACATGCAAATGTTGTTTGACCTCAGAATGCACAAGTAAATGTACATATGCAGTGTATTCAGAAAGACAGCGGTAGGTGTTGGGATGCGTCCCGTGTGCTGCCTGTTCTGCTGGGATCTCCTCCCTGAGCAGTTCCTATCATGCAAAGTACATCTGCACAACCTTCAAAAAAGCGTCAAGTCCTCAATTTGGAAAAAAGATAATCAAGGTCAAAGAACTGAGGAGGATAGATGTCGTAAACATGTGTGTGTTCCTCAGTGCCGGGGTGGGCAGGACCGGAGTCTTCATCACCCTCAGCATTGTGCTGGAGAGGATGAGGTACGAGGGCGTGGTCGATCTCTTCCAGACTGTGAAGACTCTTCGCACCCAGCGCCCTGCCATGGTGCAGACTGAGGTAAGAGCCGAGTACTGACACCGAGGTTGTTCTAACATACACCTGGAAAGTGACTGAACCTATATTTGATGCAAATGTAAAGGTCATTTTTGGTGCATGTCAATCCTGCAACACTAAATCCAGGATGACAAAAACATTTGCTTTGCATTAAAAATGGTAAATACCCATCAGAAGAAACAGATTCTTACTGTTTAAAGGTGCATTCTGCAACTTTGATAACTCATCAGCACCTCTTACACCAGCCTACAAAACAAATAGGAGGCAGCATTTAACTATTAAAGACCAATTATAACAATGTGTTAGTTACCATCAGTAACGTGGACACTGCTCAGGTCTGTCACCTCATGTCCACTCACCAGCTTTGGGCAGCAACAGAAAGACTGAGATCACAGAGGCAAGTGTCAGAGATTAGTTCACTCTGGGTCGGTTGCACTCAGAGCTCAGAGAGCAGAGTCACTGCTCCTTCGCA
>CAAKHC010013656.1:0-11799 GCA_901007825.1 Macroramphosus scolopax | reverse complement strand
ATTAAGGAGCAAACATTTTTTAATTGCCAAGACAAATAAATGTACACGAGTTTGCACTTGTTTAGAAGTAGATTTACGTACAGAGTTTAACTGAACATACTGACAGAGGGATCCTACACTCAGCGTACTGTACATAAACTTGCAGCTTTCAAACCCTCCTGCAACCCAGAGCAGTCGGTTCTCTTTAAAACTTATAAACTAGATTCCTCGGCCGCTCGGGGGCCAGCATGAACAAGTACTGAACTGATGACCGACATATCAGGATTGTTTTAATACTGATAAAGTGAACAGATGGTTGCTTATTCACGCATCCAGAAGTTACGTAACACCGTTGTCATTCGTTCGCCGTTGCGTCTCAGTCCACCAGGTGACCGCCTCGTCTTCTAACCAGATCGTGTGTGTGTGTGTGTGTGCGTGTGTGTGTGTGTGCGTGTCTGTGTGCGTGTGTGTGTGTGTGTCTGTGTGTGTGTGTGTGTTACCCAGGGCAGGGCGGTGTGTATAGATGTCTAATCATCAGTCTTTGATGAGCGGGGGAATTCCAGTCTCGCCAGTCTAATCCCCGGGTGCATGCCTTCCGCTCACTCACCCTCCTCCTCCTCCTCCTCCTCCTCGCCCTCCCGCCCCCTCCTCACTTCACCTGTCCTCACCTGGCTCACCTCTCCCATCGCTTGTTATACGCCTCCTTTTCTTTTCCTTTTTTTTTATATATATACAGTTTGTGCAGAAGAAAAGCTCTCAGTCCTCTGAGGGACCTTCTGCCCCTTCAGATCATCACACCAACACCATGTGAACATTAGCCGCCTCCTCTTGGCTTCATCACTGACTGTCTGACAGACCGCCAGTCCTGCTCGGACCTCCGCTGGAGCTCGGCGGGCCGGTCGGCGCTCGTCAGCTCAGAGCTCGCAGGCCTCAAGAGTCCGGCTTCACCTTCCTTCAGGCCTGATGGCCGAGGTGGCGTGAGGGGAAGGAAAGTGGGACGGAGGTGAAGAGAAACGATAGAGCGAGCTAAAAGAGCGTGTATTAGAGAGGGAGTGGAGCAAATATCTGGAGCTCACTGACCTTTCTAAGTGGATTACATGCCCCTTCGGTACTGTGGGGGTAAACCAGAGGGGAGAGCGAGGAGGCCGACTGCATGGAGAGAGAGAGAGAGAGAGAGAGAGAGAGAGAGACTTTATAGCCTGTTTAGGGCTCAAACTTGATTCACCACGAAGGGAAACGCAGGTTCAGGAACTAACACACCCCTCAAGTATTCCTTCATTAGATGATCTTGCGTTCAGTAGAAGATGGATAGAATGTGTAACGGAAGACGAGGTAGAAGACACACGTAAATATATTCTCACGAGCCGCGTCGAGTTGCTACCAAGTTGTTGTTGAGTGTGAGGACGTGTGCGTCCATCACCTGAATCCAGGAGAGGATGCTGCTTCCTTTGAGCAAGGCACCAGTGCTGCTGGTTCACCTCTCCAGGGTTTTATTAGTCACAGTGTTGAATCTATTCTGAAGGCACGTGAGCTCTGTCATGCTTTTCTGGGTAAATACAAGTCAAAACAAAACAAGAAAAGAGGGGTGAGGTGACAGGAAAACAGATGGACAGACAGAGAGAGAGAGAGAGAGAGAGAGAGAGAGAGAGTGAGCTGCAGGCCTGGGCGTGGGAGAGCAGACTGCATTGAGCTGAAGCAGACCAGAGGCTAATCTGGAGATCCAGGGCTTGTAAAAACACCTACGCACACACTTGACTACCCATGTGCAAATGTATTCAGGCATGTGTGTGTGTGTCGATAACCCCTCCGCCCTCCGGTCCAGATAACAGATTGCACGCGTTTTGTGTTTACTGCCAAACAAGCGGCGCTCGGTGGGTCGTTTCTCCCCGCCGGTGGGATTTAAACCCTCCGGCCTGGCGGTGATCGGTGCCTCGCTGCCGCCTCCCTGAGCCGCGCAGGAGGACGGACGAGCTGCTGCTTACTGTTCGGAGGCTGGCGGTCGTCTATCGGAACGCAGAGATCTGGATGGTGAAGGAAGATTTGGTTTATAACAGCGGACGCATCCTGCACACACACACTGGAATGTGACAGTATATGTACACACACATATACACACTGTCTCTGAATATGTCACCTAAGGTCACAAGCCTTTGGGTGGTGACTGACAGAACGAGTACGCTGTCCTTCAAATAACGTTGCAAGTAGTGCGGTACCCTCCCTGGAATCAAATGCACCACCTGTGCCAGCAGAGGCCGCTATTGCTCAGTGAAACCTACACGAACAGAAGGAGGAGAAAGGTCTCTGCCTTCCATGAGCCTTTTTAAATATCAGTTGAGACACATTTCACTGGGTCGGTGTCAGGTGTTTGCCAGATGTGACTAATGAACATCAAATACAGTTAGTGTTTCCCGTACATCCATTGAGACGCCCGCGGCTTCTGAGAACAAGATTAAGAGTGATGCATCGCTATGTTCTATATATCCGTGCAGATTGATCCTCATCACCGGGTCAATGCTGAGATTAATCATGAACACGGTCTGATTCATTCATTAATTCCATGAATCATTTACGCAAACATTAAAACGAGTCTTGCTGACTCCGCCGTTCGCCTAAATTTCTCCCGTGAGACGTTTGCTCATCGGTTGTTTTAACCTTCGCTCTCCTGCGAGGGAGGCGATAGGTTGTCACCACACAAACAAACCTCCCGTCCGTGACCTCAGGGGGGGGTCACGCCCAGCGACGTTTCATCTGTGTCAGTGGAGGAAAATTCAAAGTTCGGATCTCTTTGAAACGACTCACAACAATACTGATAATCAGCTTCTATCATAGAAGGAATC
This sequence comes from Macroramphosus scolopax, assembly GCA_901007825.1. Classification (NCBI taxonomy): domain Eukaryota; kingdom Metazoa; phylum Chordata; class Actinopteri; order Syngnathiformes; family Centriscidae; genus Macroramphosus; species Macroramphosus scolopax. Next base: position 8,983 of record CAAKHC010013656.1, on the reverse strand, counting down.
ATCTCATCCTCTGTAATTGATTAATGGACTCTGAGGATCCGTCCTTGTCTGATAAAACAGCCGTACACACAATAGGGTTCGCAGACACAGAAGAATGCTGACTTGTCCGTCCTCTCTCATGCGCTCGCTGCCTCGCTGTCTTTCTCACAACCTGACTGCCTGGCATGCGTGCAGCCGATGCCTGTCTGGCATCCGCTGTGTCAACAAGCATGGGAAAAGCTCATCAGCAGCTCGGCCCTCCCGTCCATCGCTCCGTCCTTCCCTCCTCTGCTTCTCCTTCGACCCTCCTCTCAGCAATCTTAAAAAGTCCCTGAAAAAACTTTTCTCCTTCTAGTTCGTTTGTCGTGTTTTCGCTGTGGGATTTGTTTTGTTCAAGATAAAAGAACGTTATTTTAACGTTTGCGTGCTGCTCGGTTCACACTGACCTTGCACTTGTCTTCTCAACTTCAAACAAACCCGCAGACATTTCTACTTTTCTGTGGGAAGTAATGCAGCTTGCAGCAGGCGGCGGTGCAGCTGCGCCCTCTAGTGGCGTGAAGGCCAAACAGAAACATGCACTCATATACCCTGATGAGCAGCAGCTTTTTTGGGTCCCAATTGAACCATTTGTGATCACCGTGTCTGTAAAACCGAAATGCACATGTCGATGCTTCAATATTTAAATTGAAATGTACATCACAGGGTTCAACTGCAGTCTTTTTAATGTCAATGTAGTTGTGTTATGCAGCGAACATACTGAAGGGTTCCTCTGTCTTGTCCTCCAACAGGCTTGCCATGGATGTGCAGGATCCAAATGTGACTGCAGTGGAGTGAAAGGGTCCAAGGTACGGACATATCCTACTTTTTGCGGTACAAATAACTAGATGTATGTTAGTGGAAAAACTTGCTGTTTGTATCTGTTAAGTGCAGACCAGAGAAATGTGCTGGCAAGATGGAAAATCAGAGATAAATATTTACTCTATCTGTCTCGTCCTGTGCAGGGTGAACGGGGTTTCCCCGGGCTCACCGGACAGCCAGGAGTCCCCGGGTTCCCCGGACCTGAGGGGCCCATCGGAGGCAGAGGAGAGAGGGTAAGTCGGGGTTGATGTGACTGCGTGGAATAACAGTCGTAGGGTAGATAAGGTATGGCGAGAGCTTGGTGGTCATTTCTAATGTCTGTGTGTTGTTCCTCCTCTCAGGGTAGTGATGGACCTTTAGGACCAGGCGGCCCAAAAGGAATACGAGTAAGTCTCTTCTTCTATTAACAGCTGATTTATATATAATTTTTTTAAAGTGTCTTTGGATGTAATACCCTCCCTTGACCAGCAGATGTCCTCGTCTTTACAGTCATGTAGTTGAAATGAGCTGAAACATGTTTTACAGCCTGTTTGACTGATCTTTCTCTCCACAGGGACCTCCTGGATTGCCAGGATTTCCAGGAACGCCGGGTCTTCCAGTGAGTTCTCATGTTTTCAATGCTGCTGTTATAATTCCGACTCTACAGTCTTCAATGGACGTTGTGTCGTGTTGCTGAGGACCATTAGATGTTATATTTAACATCCTATTCACTTCCTGTGTCCCAGGGTCTGCCAGGACAGGACGGACCTCCAGGCCCGAGAGGAACGGCAGGATGCAACGGGACAAAGGTGTCTGATGACAATATGTTTTGGACACATTGATAACGAGTGACAGACGTACTTTAACTGATGATGAAATGATGTTTGACAGTCACTTCGTAAACGTGGTCATGTGTTTCATGCTTCCTCTGCTTTCCAGGGCGAGAGAGGGTTTCCAGGAAGTTCAGGAATCTCTGGACAGCAAGGACGATCGGTGAGTCTGCAACACGCAGCAGAAGAAGACGACGCTCTGTTGTCAGACATCCGAACATGATAATTAATGACCTCTCTGGTTTTGACTTCTCATTTTCTCCTCTTGTAGGGTCCACCTGGTCTGCCAGGACCGAAGGTGAGAAACCACGGGGCTGCTGTTTGAATGATGCTAACTGAAAGCTAATGATGTTTGTTTGTTTGTTTGTTTGTTTGTTTGTTTGTTTGTTTGTTTGTTTGTTTGTTTGTTGGGATCATGCAAAAACTGCCAAGCCCATTTTAATAAAACATGTTAGAGGTGGGGGAACCCATTACATTTACGGTGCAGGTCTGTTTAACATTTCATTGCATCGTGTCATGAGCTGTGCAAGTGTAACTAAAAGTGTCCAGAAGATGTTATGTGTCTTCGCCACAAGGTGGTGCTGTTTGACAGGATCAGAGGTCAGAATGATAATCCTTCTCTGGTGGTGTTTCCCTCCTCTCCAGGGAGACCCAGGCGATGTGATCTCCACCAATCGCTTCGGAGAGAAAGGAGCAGTGGGATTACCCGGCCTGCCCGGAATCCCTGTGAGTCGAGTCCACAGTGTTTTAACCTGCAATTACAAACACGTAGAGGAAGTTTCATCATAACGGGGGTGGATGATAGGAAATATGCACCAAGTCAAATCTACACACACATTTTGAGATGTTTTTGAACATTTATATATTTATATTAATTCATGACGTTTGTAAATGTCTCAGGGTACTCCAGGACCCCCTGGCTTTCAAGGACCACTCGGCCCTCCAGGACCCAGAGGCACTGAGGTAAAGGAGGGCTGCTGCAAAGTATCATGTCACTGTTCTTTTATTTGCACCTGAGATCTACAGCTCGGGTGTGTTTAATGTTTGTTCTAATGTTATTTCTTGTGTTGCGTTCCAGGGTCGGCCCGGTTCTCCCGGTCCTCCAGGACCAAAGGTGAGTTGAAACACGTTCTTTTCTTATTTCCCATGATGCACTTTGAGAGTTTGTTGTGAGGTCAGTGATGTACCTCTGCTTGCTCCAACAGGGAAACATGGGATTGAATTTCCAAGGTCCCAAAGGAGAGAAGGTACGCTTCGATCGCTCCGAGCTTCTGTCCAACCCTTGTTGAAGTCCTTAATCTCATGTTGTATTTGTCTGGGTGTGAACGCAGGGTGACCAAGGTTTGCAGGGACCTCCTGGACCTCCAGGGCAAGTTGGGGAACAGAAGAGGCCACCTGAGACAGAGATTCAGAGAGGAGACAAGGTACACATTAGTCACGCCAACCATGTTTGAGCGAGAAGGCGTTGTTTTTAAATTTGGTTCCATGTTAATTCAGCAGATCCTTAAAAAGTCTCGAAGTCTTAGACCTTAAAATGTCTTAAAAATTGATTGAATTGTGAACCTAACGTTGCTTGTAAAAAATTCCATTACTGTACTATATTGACATAAAACAGACAAGTTTTAGAAGAAAATATCCTCTTTGTGCATAATTCCATGAAGGGATTATTTTCTTGTACTTGTTGGGATTTGTATGGATTGATTCATAAACATTTATCCATACCAGGTCTATCATGTACATGATACATGGATGAAACTGAATACAAAGGTTTTTCAACCTTCAGGTCAAATCTTTTCAAAACTCCAAAAAAATGCAGTATGGAGTCTCACCACCAGAGTGCAGTATTGAGCCTGTTAATCTGCTTCAGGCCGCAACCTTCACTTTCGCCACTTGATGGCAGCAAATATCTTCAACTGTAGAGTAGTAAGACACTCAACAGTCTTTATTATGTATTCTTTTCATGTTTTTGATGATACAAGAAGGCTAGTTTTCTTTTGAAAGTCTATTTAACTTCTGTTTCATCCTCTCAGGATGCTTAGTTGTCTCAGAAAACATGTAAAGTACAAAGTTCTCGCTAAATATCTTGTGATATATAATAATAATAATTTGTGTTTCATCTAAAGGGTGATCCAGGAATCCCCGGCGCACCAGGTGACCCCGGCTATCCAGGACCTGCCGTAAGCATCTATTACCATCTATAACAAAACATGTTATTATCTTATCAGAAAATCTTAACCCGGTGATATCATTGCCATCTTGTTTACATGTGTTTTGTTGTGGTTGTAGGGTCCCTCTGGTGGCCAGAAAGGAGACAAGGGAGAACCAGGGGAGGCTGGCAAACGAGTGAGTTTACACGAAACCTAAACAGACACACATTCCTCAGTCCCTGCAGCCGGTACCCTTGACCCCTGGTTGTCCTCAAAAAGAAACATTGACCTTCATGGTATTAACCAGGCACCAGACTGAAGGTTTGATGATCACCAGCTGGAAATGTTTTACCCAGCAGAGGCTGCTTCCTATTTTCTGCTCTACATTTTGTGACCGGGACATTTGGATCAGTTGGATCCTCCTCATTTCTACTCCAGACATGAACCCCTCAAACCAGCCCCCTTCCTCACACAGACCCTAGAAGAAGTCACATTATGGCAGATGGTCCTAACAATTCGAGAACTTTTCAAAGACGGTAGAAGGACAGGTTAACTTTCATCCAGCTCACCCAGATCATGATTCTCTTCTCTCTACAGGGCAAATCAGGCAAAGATGGTGACCCCGGTTCCTCAGGCTTCCCTGTGAGTTCTGCGAACAAACAATACAGTAACTTCATTAACTACAAGATTACAGCAGTTTTTATTTATGTCAAACTTTCCTTCTGTCCATCAGGGAATCAAAGGAGAGTCCGGCCTGCCAGGTCCTCCAGGACGGGATGGAGAGAGGGTAGGTTTAATGAAAAACATCCATCTATATAAAACAATTAATCGTGATGGATGGATAGATTTCATGATCATTTTCACTTTTTTATCTTGAAGGGAATTAAAGGCGATCGTGGATATCCAGGCCCCCCAGGAGTGGTGCGTATTCTACAGTTTGTCCTCATTAGTTTGAGAAATTTACCCAACAAGAAACCAAAGCTTTATTTTAAATGTTTAAATTACCAGCTTCGAGGCTGCAAACCTTTTCTTTGAGGTTCATTATATTTCTCTATACCCCACCAGGTGATCGGTGGGCAGACTGGAGGTCGGGTCGGTCCTAAAGGTGAACCCGGGTTCCCCGGAGGATCTGGTATCAAAGGAGACAGAGGTCCATCAGGTCAGTAACGAACAGACACAAAACAACCAAACACATCAATAACTAAGCCAAGTTTAAGCATCATATATATATATTTATAAACCACCTCTCTACTTGATCAGGCTTACCAGGACCTCCAGGAGTACCAGGATCTCCAGGTGTTGGTGGTGGTGGCCAGCCTGGATCTCCAGGCTTCCCAGGAGAGAGAGGTCAGAAGGGAGATGCTGGCGGTCCAGGTCTCTCTCTGCCAGGTTCCCCTGGACGTTCTGGGAATCCTGGGCTGCAAGGTCAACCAGGGCCCCCCGGACCTCCAGGCTTCTCCAGTGGCGGTCAAAGCTGCGTTGCTGGCGAGCCTGGTCGTCCTGGCTCGCAAGGAGAGAGAGGTTACCCAGGAGAGTCGGGTCAGAAAGGTGAGAGAATCATGTGAATGAATCCGCAAAGGCACAAATATACAGTGGAAGAGTGAGGGTGTGAAAAATACAGATGGCAATCTGAAGGAAGCAAATGGTTTCTTTAGCTCCATCTCGTCAAAAACAAACACTCAGTGACCTACTGCTGTTTCAGGTGATAAGGGCGACACCTGTGTCAACTGCTTTGGCGGAACCAGTGCCGTCCCCGGACCCCCAGGACCTGCAGGGCAGCCTGGATTCCCAGGTAACACTTATGAATCCACGACTGACATTGACATGTTTTCTATTAGAGGCAGGCTTCCCAGTGAACCGCAACTGGGATCGAAAATCAGTGTTGATGTAAATCCGTTTTGTGTCTTCCATCAGGATCTCCTGGCTCCCCAGGTGGCAAAGGAGAAAGAGGATTCTCAGGATCACCAGGTTCATCTGGCCCCGCTGTGAGTACTTCTTCATGTTATCTATTTGTGTTTTCTTTCCAGTCTGGAGTGGATTTAATTAGATGGTAAAGCACAAACAGTTGAGTAATTTCATTGGAAAGCACCTCCTTCGGTTAGTTTCTTCTCTCATCCTTGTGTTGATCTCCTTTCCTCCCTGCAGGGTCCCATCGGTTCCCCAGGTTCTCCAGGATTGCCAGGAGAGAAGGGAGACCCAGGTGATGCCCTCACGGTCAGCGGTCAGAGGGGAGATAAGGGTGACTCTGGTTTCCCTGGATCCCCTGGTCTGCCAGGTCTTGATGGTCGCCCTGGTCGTGACGGACAACCTGGATTTCCTGGACCCAAAGGAGCTCCTGTAGGTGACTTTCCGTCAGTCAGTCTATAATCAGGATGGTTTTATGATCCAGTTCACCACTAATGTGTATTTCAACTGTATCCGACAGGGCTCTTTGCAGGTGAAAGGAGAGCGAGGATCCCCTGGTGAGCCAGGTGCTGCAGGGATTCCAGGAGACAGAGGTCCCCCAGGAGGCCCTGGCTTCGGGCCTCAGGGACCTGGAGGAGAAAAGGGTCTCCAGGGTGTCTCTGGAAGATCTGGAGCTCCTGGTGCTCCCGGTAAGAAGATCCTTTTAGCACATGTTCCTTCCTTCCTAGTTCAAGTGGGATGATTAACGTGGTTCTTAATAAAATCTAGTAAAATATACTTTAAATTAAAAGTATTAATCTCTAAATAATGGTCCTGTTCTGTCTCGAGGTTTTGGTTTTGAATTCCCAGTAATTTTACTCTTTCACAGGCCCATCAATCCATTGAATACCAATCAGATGTTGTATAATTATCCAGTTCCCTCTGCTCTCCTTTGAAATCAGTAGATCATCTTTTCCTTTAAACACCTGCCCTGATTTTCCTACCAACTCCCTCACTGTGCAGGTGCTAAAGGGGAACCAGGCCTGACAGTAGCCGAGAAAGGCCTTCCAGGACCCAGAGGACGGGACGGCGAGCCAGGACTTCCCGGCTCACCAGGTACATACTGTCTATGCTTTTATATTGTTTCCAGGAACATCACATTATATGAAATCATCCACTTAAGCATCCTCTAAGATGGAGTGAGGTAATCCGAAACTAAGACAGCACATTATGCATTTTCCTTTATTAGGTAGCCCAGGTAATCCAGGACAGCCTGGTTTCCCAGGATTACCAGGAACAAAGGGTGATGGCGGACTCCCAGGGATTGGACTCCCAGGACCCCCTGGATCTAAAGGTAGGGGCGCAATTCTGTTCCTTCTTGTTGCCGCATAGTCCATGTGTCCATTCACCCAAGCCTCAACCTCTTCTTGATCGCCTCCAGGATTCCCAGGTATCCCCGGCCAGTCAGGAGGTCCAGGAGGACCAGGCAGACCAGGAGTAGATGGCCTCCCCGGCCAGCCTGGATTTCCCGGGTCCAAGGTACAAGCAGATACTTTAGGAGAGAAGTCCGTCTTGTAAAGACTCGTCACAGGAATTGAACTATTGTCACCCTCCGTGTTTTTGTGACAGGGTGAACCCGGCTTTGGACTCCCTGGTCCTCCAGGTTTACCCGGAGTACCTGGAGGCAAAGGTTTATCCGGACCCAAGGGAGATCCTGGTTTCCCCGGCGGCCCCGGATCACCAGGGCGTCCTGGATTTGATGGTGCTTCAGGATCTAAAGGTAAGGTGTAGTTATGTGTGTGTCAGTTGTTTTCTTCATACACACACATCTCAATGACCTGTTCCCTAAAACACACAAAACCTATCTGATCGTCAACACTTCTTCTGCTGTCTCCCTCCAGGTGACTCTGGTATACCTGGTAGCCCTGGAGCTCGTGGCCCACCAGGATCATCTAACATTGGCTCACTTGGGTCCCCGGGTCTTCCTGGACCCCCAGGTCCAATGGGTCCCCCTGGTAAGTAGCATAATACTCTAGTGTAAGAAGCCTGCAAAGGAAACCGTCTTCGAATCGTTCATGTCCTAAAGGCCGGAGTTTGAAAACATTTTAATATTCCTGTCATCATCACAGGGTTCCCAGGCGGAAACGGAGGGAAAGGAGACCCCGGACCTCCAGGTTTAGATATCCCAGGTCTGCCAGGAGACAGAGGATCTCCAGGTTTCCCAGGTTCCCCAGGACCGGCTGGAACCCCAGGACCCCCTGGTGGACCTGGACGGGATGGCCTGCCTGGACTGTCAGGTAAACTGCAACCACTGTTGTTTGGCATTCCACTACATTGTACGAAGGGCAGAATTATGCATCAATCCATTGATTATAAGACATAGTGCGATTCCTTAATTTTTTTCTGCTCAATCTGGCTACAGGTTCCAAAGGAGACATGGGTCCCATGGGATCTCCTGGACCTAATGGAGGACCCGGTGGCCCCGGTGGACCCGGTGCGCCAGGTCCTAAAGGTATTCAAATTAACACCCGCTCCATAGCTCACTCATAACTCTTACATACAGACTTGGCTGGTAACCATAACCTCCTTCATGGAAGTAATCTAGTGATGACGCACCAACACAATCGGAATCTATATTTTCTCTTCTCCAGGTGAACCCGGATTCACAGGTAGGGATGGGGTTCCTGGCGGTCCTGGTGGTAAAGGAGAAAGGGGCGACACTGGCCTCCAGGGACCTCCAGGAAGCAGCCCACCACCACAGGCCTTAAAGGGAGCCAAAGGAGACTCAGGACTACCAGGTACAGAACATCCTCCCTGCTCTTCAAGTGCTCGATGACACAAGAGAGTATAAGATCATATCAAACATATCAGATTAACACTCACTGTACTTCTTTTTTTGTGGTTCTTTAGGTGGACCAGGTCTTTCAGGTCAGAAAGGTATCCAAGGTGTGTCCGGTGACCCTGGACTGCCAGGTGGAGATGGACGTCCAGGACTTCCTGGACCCTCAGGTATGGGTTTACTGTCCATAAAAGCAAATGCATGCACACAAACACACACTCATACAGACAGACCTCCAACATGTTGTTTCCAATGTGCGCAGGTCCCAAGGGAGATCCTGGCTACTCGGGAGGCCCAGGTGGTCCTGGTGCTCCAGGACTTAAAGGCAGCATGGGAGAAATGGGATTCCCAGGTGGGTTTAAACATCTGAAAGCTCTAATCGACATTCATACTTTCTGGGATGGACTTAGTTCAGTCCCAAAATGTCCTCTAAAGTTTGAATTAAATGCTGACACCCTTTATGTGCA
>CAAKHC010013655.1:52223-93578 GCA_901007825.1 Macroramphosus scolopax | reverse complement strand
TAATTGGAGAGCTGTCTGTGCCTCACACACAAGGCTCCCAAAGCTTGCTGCCAGCTGTCTGCAGTGCTGCTCTCGGTGGGATGACCCCCAAGGAACCGTGACAGCTCGGCACTTCACCACCTCACCCTGGTGCTGACGAGCCTTCCTGCTCGCAGCATTTTTAAATAGTCAGCAGAGCCGTCTCTTTTAGGATGAATCACATGTATGTTTGGTCAGGTGTGGTTGTTTACCTGTAGTAGTCCCAGGCAAGCATCCCAATGGGGGCAGAGTCATCAGGGAGGGTGGGTATTTCCACTGCCTCTAACTTGTAGCCCTGGTGGATTAGACAAACCAGTGCACATTGGTATTATATGTTAATAAACTGACATATTTCTAATTCAAGAATAAAACGACACAGGCCAGTTACTTACCGTTTCATTTTCAAACCAGAGAAAGTAGCAGAAGTAGAAGTCTCCATCACGCAATGTGACGCTGGAGTAACCCTTTTGGAGGTATCGCCGTGTCGTGCTCACCAGACTCCAAACCTTCAGAGGGGCATGAGAAAGAGAAATTAAAGATTAGGACAGAAACTGCAGGTACACTCCTGATTACAGTCACTGAGAAGAATACTTGTGTTTCATGGCACTAGCAGCAAGACTAAATTGTCTGATACTGATCTGTATCAACAAGCCATTTGCTTTGAACGACACATGCAAGCTGGTATACTGGACCTTGCTTTTGATGAACTGAGCCACTGGCCCTTTCCCCAGCTCAGAGGATGAGCGCTCTGTGACGTTGAGCGACGGCGCGATCATTTGCCCAGTGGATCGGTCCACACAGATGAAATGGATGAGGCCTGGGAAATCCTCCAGGTACGTGAGATTAACTGGGTCAAGGTCAGTACACTGCAGGTACAATGTGTATTTCTTCTACTTTGCATGGACTTCTATATTTTGCAGGCACTCACAGATATATTACAAGTACAGTTTGGTGCTAAGCAGTGCGTCTACGGCATCACTGGCAGCGGGATTAGTTCTCTGACAGGATATGACACCATGGTGATGTTCCTCTTGCTTTTCACTAACAGAAAGTCCTTCCAGTCAAGAAGTTTTTCCCTGAGCGAGAGAGTAACAGAGTGCAGAGGTGAAAGGCAGATACATACATTCAATAAGCGATACCTGTGAACTCAAACCAGATGAAGACGCAGCTACTGTAGGCAAAAGTTGAGCACAAAAAGAGAAGATGACTGATACGCACTGCAGCATGGTCTGGGCTCGCTCCTGCAGACTTGGGGAAAGTCTTCGAGGAAGGTCGGCTGGTCCAGAATCAATAAGAAAGCACTGTCGGTATATGCCACACAGCTGGGTCTTCATATTCTTGCACCATGGGATAAGACTAAAACAAAAGCAGGAGGTCTCATTCAAAGGATCATCCAGCATGATGTGATATAAAGAGCTCTGGTTCGGCTTCAGGCTGCAGCAGACTTACTCTTTATTGAACCCAGGACCTCCTCTGGCAAAGGCTCGGTTCTTGAACTCCGTCCAGACATTTTGTAACTGTGCAGACTGGATTAAAGGAGTCAAAGCAGATTTGATTTGGAGGTCGACCCTTTCACAGACACAAATACATGTCTATAGCGAGCGGACAGAGGCGGATTTATATTATGTGCATATATTCATTATAAATATCTTTGTTGGATGTATCGTCTTTTTCCTCGTTTTGTAAACACAGAGTATCTGAAGACCTTTTGGAAAAGTAAAGTCTTACAAAACAAGGTAATGATATTCAGAGTGTTGCAAATGTACATGTAAGGAGCTTGGACAAATATATATATATATATATATATATATATATATATATATATATATATATATATATATATATATATATATATATATATATATATATATATATATATATATATATATATATATATATATATATATATATATAACATTTTACAGTGTTATTAGATGAAGCAACACAAGCATGAGTAGCACATGAAATCTTCATGGGGAGATGAAGGACAACTAGAATTACTGCCTCACTGGGGCCTCTGCCAATCGAGACAATAAAAGTCTTTTTGCAGAACATTATGATGAAAGAGTGAAGTGGAACTTTGACCTTCTGGAAATAAAACGTCATCTCATCCTTTAAGAACTTTGGGAAATATCTGTCATAATCAGCGTATGAATTCTTGAGTTATGGACCAAATGTGTTGTGTCACAGTGACCCTGAACTCTGGGAGGTCATTCTGGACTCCAAATGAAGGTTTACGCCAAATTGGCTCATTGTTTCTCAGATATCTTCTGCAGCTAACAATGGGATGGGCGGACAGACAACCTGATAATCGAATATCTTGAGCCACTGCTGTTGGCAGTACCTGGATCTCACTTGGCCCCAGAGCTTTAATGAATTTGTCCAGCTTGCTGCGGATGTCGTGTATCGACGGTTGGCCTCTCGTAGCAGAAGAACCTTCCTGTCCGTCACTTAAACGCTTCTCCAGGTTGGCAAAAGCCTCCAGAAACAAATACACGGACATGGCCACTGCGCTGGTGGAAATCTGACGGAATAAACACGCAAATAGAAACGTGACAAAGTTATATTTAGATCTGCAGCTTAATGTACATATGCCATCCACAAACCTTAGTCAGCAGCACGAGTGTGATGCCTGGCCACAGTGGCAGACAGTACATGGAGTGAGGCATCATGGGATACAGCCCTTCCTTGTGTGAGGCCTCTAAGAAGACTCTCTGGGGGGTTGAAGGGTCCGGTGGAGGAACCTCCAGAGTCTGTAGGCTGTCCTCTGCCATCTGAAGACACAGTTAGTTTGCCCAGTTGTCCATCGAAATCAAATCTTCAGAGTAGATATTGAAATATATTCTCACCTGGATTTCTGGGTCCACAAACTCAAACACAGGAGTACTTCCGGACACTGGCTTGTCTGGTGACGCACAAAAATGAAGGCAGCTCTTACCGTCTAATCAGAACCTCAGTCAGTTAACACATAATTGTTCTTCACATTACTGGGGACATGAAGACATATGTAACAAATGTGCACGCTCTATTACACAACCCACCTGAACCACTTGAGTCGGTGCAATTAGGGGACGGCTCGGGGGTATAGAAAATTTCAGGACCAGAACCAGATGTGCTTTCAACATTCTTCACGTAAAGCAAGCAACACGTACAGAAAGAGACAATATACAGTCAGAAACAGTGATACACATGGCGTGGTGGTGTTGTGGGTGGCCTCGGTGTTCTCCTACCTCAGATCCTGGTTCATCCTGGTCTACGTTATTAGGATACATATTCTGTACCATGATGATGAGGGCCAGGAGGTCGGAGGTGGCGAGTGTGCTTGCATTGCGACTGGAGAGAGGTGTGGGAGAAAAGATATACTTTATCAGAAATAATCTTCAGTCGGTGTAAGTACATGTTCGGTATATGAAAGATACATGTAGAAGACATGAAAAAAGAAAGCAAAATGTGAAAGATTCATGAGAACATCTGCACTGAGTGTACCTGGAGTAGAAGGCCAGCAGTTTGGTGTGAACCAGAATGAAGGCATGTTGCACCTCCTCCCCGGCTCTCTCCACACTGCTGTTGAGCTGCTGAACTAAACGACGCTCCAGGAACTCTATGCACTGCTCGCACAGCGTTGGGTGTATCAGCCTCTCCACCGCCTAAGAGAGAGGAGGAGGAGGAGGAGACACGTCTACTGACCGTTCCAAATGCTTTCAAGCAAACACGCATTCATACGTCGATGGCGAGGGATCAGGAGCATTAATTACTGGAATTACTGGTTGAGCTGAGCAGACAATGTCACGTGTGTCAATCTGAGATTCTATAACAACTTTTGAGATCCTTATAGGATTAGTCAAATTTATTTATCTTTTCATTACTGTCTACTTCGCAGTTTGGGTGAAAAGGGCTCAGTTACCAGGCAAAATGATTCTCAAGAGAGGCCTCAAGCAGGGAAAAACATAGGCGGTCTTGCTGTTGCCGCCATCTAGTGGTGGACAATTGTAATTTCTCTCAAAATTGGTGTACTGGTGGCTGTGTCTTTTAGTACTGCATATATATATTTCAGCAGTCAAGCTAGTGAAGGAAAATCGATTAAAACATACGGCAACAATGACATCACACACTGCAAGAAAACAAGACAAAGCTTACTTTAAATGTGTAATATTCTTTTAAGTAGCAACGCACTGCACCTCCACCAAGAAGCTCTGGTCATTGTCTCGAAGGCGGCTGTAGGTCTCCAGCAGGCTCTGGAGATGCTTCCACAGCCTCGCTCTCTGCTCAGTGTCTTGTGGACGCAGTCTAGTGACAAACAACACAGCTGTTCAGATGTCGTCTTAAACTGTGCAGTATCATGAAGGAAAAATAACCAACAATATCTCTCACTCTTTCCTGAGGAGGTTACCGCTGAGGGTGACCATGCCAAACCGAACCTCAATCATCTTCTTCATCACATAGATCTTCCTCCTCAGATCATCCTCTTCCTCCTCACCGTCTCCGTTCACAGCAATATAGAGACACTCGTCGAACTGAGGTGGACACAAAATGACCTAATTGATTAATCGTCCCTGAACATGTGAATACAAATGATGCAGTAAAGTCATCATGCGCGAAAGATATCATGCGCTGCAGGAGGACAAAGCCTGGTTTGATTCCTTATCGAGATTCACATGACAACCGTGACGCTTCACTGTCAGAGACTAACATTAAGGTCACAGTGCTATTTGTGTGAGCAAAGGGGTAGTTCACGGACGTGGGTGTCTGTGTTATATACATCAGGACATAAAACAGGGTCAGAAAACAGTGTTTAATGGCAATTTGTCCGGAATGAATAGAACTAATCTGGGAATGTGTGCAGAAGTGAAGGCGGCGTGTGTTTTGGAGGCTGGGAAACCTGGTGGAGGACGTAGATGTGGTTGTTCTCTGTGGTGAAGCAGTTGTAGCTGTCTCCTAGCCTGTCCACCATGGTGCTGCAGGAGATAATGATGGGAGCAAACAGAGTGCTGATGCTGTCCTCGAAGGCTGGAAGCTTTCCATTAAAACAAAAGAAATTTAGGGTTATCATTACAGACCTGACGCATGCAAACCGATCAGAATGACTGCTGAACATTACTCTCTATTTTCTTACCCCTTCTCCCTCTTCTTGAGCTTCCCCATACTGATCCTGGATATTCTGCTGAAATTCTGGGTCGGTCCAGTGGAAGAGAACCTCAGCGCTCTCGCTGGCTATAAGCAAGCACTTCATATTTGCCCACAGATGCACTCCTGTTCCGGTTTACTGTTTATAACCACTCCTGATGCAGGATGCTATGAAGACAAGGTTGAAAGTATTGAGGCACACAGGTTCTGGGGATTTGAATACTGACCTACACAGGAACCCAATTTATATGAATGTATATGATTGTTAATTGTCTCAAACCAAGGTGTTTGTTCTGATTTAGTGATTTTAAAGTAATATCATGTAACTATCGGACCTTAAAAAAGCAGTTTATAGCAGTTGACTTGTAATAAGGAGAACAGTGCCTCATTCAACTTCGCGCCCTGAATGCATGTTCTTACACTATGTATCATCATCAAGAGTGATGCTTTACGGCATCAGAAACTAGCCAACAAGTTTTAGTCAGAGGATTCCTACGAAGAGGTTCTGTTTTGGTTTTGATCAGCATCACGCCTCCTGGCCTGTAGTTCTTCCGTAGCTCCAGTGAGGGCATTGAACGCACCATCACACTGTCGACACAAACAGAAGAAACTCTGCAGCAGTTTCTCGGTCAATAAAGTGCAAATAGGTGATTACTTGGTTGTAATCGATTACATTAACAACCAACACACAAACTTTCTCTTAAAAACAAACCGTCGTCCAAGTTGAATCAGATCCGACACTCAAATAATGTTTTTCATCTCGTAAACGTGTTGACTGTCGTCGGTGATGTGCAGTGTCACACAAGACACGATCACGACCAGATGAGACTTGTATGGGTTTATCATTTGATTAAAGCTCAACAATGTAAATAAATCGATCCGATCAGCGGAATACTCGCTTCACTTGAACCCACAAGTTCCTCAAACCAAACGTGTCACTTCCTTGATGACGAGCTAATGTTTGCTAAACAAATGTCAGCACCTTACTTTGCCTCTTGTGCTCCGGATGATCCCAACATCGCAGCTAGGTATCTCTGTAGCCTTTCTTTCCGTCACTTCTCGCAGCTTGTGGACATTTTAACTCTGCAACATCCTTCCTTCCTTCCTTCCTTCCTCCCGCAGCTCATGTGACCTCAGCAGGAGGTTCGTCTGCGGCGCAGATGATCTGGGAACAAATCGAGGGTTTAGCACACTTTTCTTCAATGGATTTGTTGTAAAGAGCCTGATGACCCGGTGAGGCAGGAAGAAGTCATGCGCTGCGTGAAGTAGGGCGCATGATCCCCGTGCTGTGGACAAAGGTTTGGTATTTGTGGAATGCAGATTTATGGTTCAGACGTGTTTATGCGTTTTATGTCTTAATTTGAAACTCCTTTGTCTTCATAGTCTGGGAGAACTAGGGCAAACAAAAAAATTATCCTGTAATAACACGTTGGAGGATTAATCCACTTAAACAACCTGGTCTATTGGTTTCCAAAAGCACAGTATTCACTGTTTGTTATAATCACATTAGAGGTCATACAACCACAATACTCTATAAACAAGAAAACCTCTTTATTCTTATAGAAATATTTCAGGGTTGTTATCGTGAGTTTTCATCAAGGGAATAGCTGATTTAAGCTCGCATATGCACGAGCAAGTGGCTTTATTCTCTGTGAATGTTTTGTTGGCTACAAAAAAATCTGTGTTGTATCCAAATATATTCAGCACAGATTGTATGCTTGGCTGTCGAGCAGAACAAAAAGCCCATAGTAACATAAATATTTAGGTTTCATTAACCTTGCCTGGGTCAAAAGGGATCCTGAATGCCAGGAGTTCCATGTTTGGACCAAAGACTAATCTGGTCCATCAGTTTTCTGGGAATCCAACCTTCATGAAAGTCTTATTTAAGCTGACTCCTGTATATACAGAGTAAACATCATGAAATCATCAGTGTTTGCTAGCAGGGCAAGGGGGCCTTGCATGTCTCACAATGGATCACTGAGAATAAACAGTGTTAGGCAGGCCTGGGTAACAGTAACCCCCAATATGGAGGCACTGTCACGTAAGTGGCCTGACATGGAGCAGTCCTCATCGGGGGACTGCCCGGCATATTCAAATATACCCCCCCTCCAAATATATTGTGAAAAATAAATAAATAAATGTGCCACTTTATGACAGGCAACTATGCATTTTTGACTAAAAATAATCAGAACCAAAAATACTGCTAATCAATCAATCATCACCAATAATAGATGTCAAAGTTAATTTCCTGGACAGTTAATTATCAAAACATTCGCCTGGCGACCTGGTGCTCTCTGGTGTATTCAACTATCGACCGTGTTGTTATTGAAACTAGAGAGAAAAAAAACAAGACAGAAAAATGTTCATCCCTTTTTTTAGTCAACTTTACAAATATTTTAGAATAGAAATGAAAACAGGATTTCATATTTTGTCTTGGTAGAATGCTTTGATGAATCGAGGGACGTTTGATTTCACTGTTAAATGATTGTTAACCCCTTTACCTAAAGATAAGATCTACTCGGTTTACCCACCAAACAAACCTATGTTACATTTCAGTGAATTACAACCTCAAACTAGAAGGTGTTTAGATGATGTTATGTCCCAGCATGCACTTCAGTTTTCCGATGCGTGTTACAGTTTCGAGCAGTTTCCTTGAGAAAGCGCAGGCCAATCCTGTTAACATGTTCTCACCGGGCTGCACGTGCTTTTCAAAATAAAACACGCTTGCATGTACATCTATGCACGGTGGTCTAGGTATTGACATGTGTATAGCCGTCATAGAGTTATAAATAATATGTGCCTGTTCACAAGACCCCCCCCCCCCGTCCAAATGGACCAAGCGTTAACAAGTCCGACATGTTTCACCCCTCCATGTCAACAATATTGGCCTGTTTGAAATAAACCACGCACAGTAAAATGGTCCTGAAGATCATTTCTGCTACTTACATGAAAATGAAAAACCCATTTCCCAAGAATGGAACTTCAAACACAAATCTAATTCAATTGTACGATATGAGGTTCATGCTTTGGATCACAAATTTCGGAGGATTGCCAGTGTTAATGACTCACTGTCATGATTTTTCAATTAAGTCCGAGCCTACTTTCGGCAGAGCTCATTATGGTTTTCATGTGCTGTCTTTTGATAGAAACCGAAGTCAAACTATGAACTTTTAAGTGAGAACACCCAATGTTTCGCTGGAGCCCATCATCTCCCCTCCACATCATCCTAAGAGGCAGATTCTTTCATCAGTCAATAAGGCGTGTCTGGCCCAGGTCTGGGCCGAAGCTGAGGTTCAGAGATTGAGTCCATCCTGCCTTGATGTTTCCCATCATGTTTCCTCTTGCAGTGACAGTACAAAGACTCGCTCCAGCTGCTCTCACATCTGGCTTAGGCAGATTGTAACAGTTTGTATGTGAGTGGAAGAGTGCAGGAGTGACTGAGTGAGTGCATGAGCGGATGACTGAGTGCATACATGCGGCACCAATGGCAACATTAATACTTTAATACCTTTGCTTAAAGGTGTTGCAAGATTTGGCCAGTTCATATTTCCTCTAATCTACTTCTCCTTCTCTGTTGATCACCATCGTATTACAGGAACTGCAGTGGAGTCTGGTTGCATTGGTCAATGTGAAGTCACATGATGGGACCTGGCTGTTCAGACGGAAGGTTCTATTTACCAACAAACCTCTGATGAGCAGCGTTTTTCAAGAAATACATTTAATGTACTTTCACATGTCGCCAAACTTAAGTCTAAGTTGGCAGCAGCTTCAGTGCAGCTTTGGGAATGTGTCTAGTTTACATTTGTACGACCCAGTGAAGATAACACGCAGCAATACGGTATTTCAAAAGTTTATTATCAATGGAAACTTTTTTTTTTTTTTTTACAAAAAATAATATCACACTCCACATAATAAAATAATGCTTTCCAAGAGAAATATGAACACCTCTACATTACACAATCAGGGTACAAATATTGAACACATTCATTGTTTATTTTCGTATTACCATGTCTGAGTCTAGCATCGCTATCTCTGTCTTTATTTGGGACCGTTCAAACACATAATAATCAAAGTGACCAAATATCTTCAGGCAATGTTTTGCATTCACCCTGCAGTTATTTGGTTAGAATATTTTGAAATATTACGTAAATCCTTTTTCTGCAACAGTGACCCTTGCAATGTGGAACAGTCATAGTATCTTTAAAATAGTCTTTAATAGTAGAAAACTATGACAAAAGCAAAGCATTTAGTCATATAAATTAATTGTGTACTTTATGTAAGTAAACGTATCCATGCATCACTTATATTTATTATTCCTTTTATGTACATATATCTAATATATGACATCTGTACAAAATATGTAAAATATACAGTATATGTACTTGGAAAAACTAGCAGCATAGGAGGGATATAAAATGTGAGATCACGCTGAAGATAAAGTGAGAGGTTAAAATACACTAATTCTATCTGTCTGAGTCAGCAAAAGTCAGATTTTGGTTGGGGGCTATATGTCGGCACATGTCAAGCGTGGGGTCACGTTGTTCCACAGAAATGCAACGCTGCAAAAAACAGAGGCGAAAACCAGCGACCTGGCTGTTGTGCTCTGCTGTCGTACCTGCAGCAGAAGAGCAAGGACACACGAAACAAAAACATGTTCTCTCACCTGATCAGGCGGGAGATGAAACGTATCCTTTCAGCGGCGTGTCAAACAGATTGGACAGACGGATCAGTAGCTTCATGAACACACACACACACACACACACTCGTAGAGTACTCATTCGTGGCACGACTTTACAAACTCCATGTTATTTTCCCTTTGTGGAGAGGATAAAGTCCAACTGAAGTTCACTTGCGTAAGCTCCTGCAACGCTGCCTGTTCTGAATTTTCTCTCATTCTTTTATGTCTGTCGGTCGGTCAACAATTGGAGAAAAGACGGAAAGAAAAAAAAACAATTCTCTTGGCCGACACAGATATAACCTTCAGTTTTGATGATCCAAGAGAAGATAGCTTAATCAAGTCACAGAATGTGGACGTTTTAGATTGCTGTCACTACAAAACACGAACATCAGAAGAAAAAAAAAGCACAAAACAATCACTGTCCATTTGGAAACTTTGTCTGAGAACTATCTGGTGACAGATACGGTTCAGTGCAGCCCTCGTTCTGTGTGTGGGGCAAGTCTGCTGTGTTGAACTAGAGGGGAGAACCAGGGAAGAGACAGACGGCTGTATCGGGTGGGAGAAAAGGGATTTCTGTGATGTGAATCTGTTGAAATCCCCCAAAAACAGTGTCCATGCTACTGAAGTGTCCTTGAGTGAGACACTAAAACCTTACAGGATGTGTTTCTGCAAAGATGAGCTGAATGAGGTACACAGTTATTTCCATGGATGGAGAGACTCTTCCTGGTCTTGCTGGCGGAGTTCTGAGGGTTTTGGTATAATTTAGAACTTGTGGCCTGGCTTTCAGGTGCGGGAGGTCAGTGCTATCTTCGGCAGGCGTACGCGTTAATGTTTTTGATGACGTAAAAGCCTATGGTCATCGGAGGCATGGCTATTGTCCGTCCAGCCCTCAACGGCTTAGGCTTCAACTCCGGGAAGGTCTCGTTGTCCACCATGAGCAGCTTCTCTCCGTTCAGCTGGACATGTCTGCAAAGAGAAGAAATACAGTGTTTATACGCTCTGTTTAACTGAACTGGGACAGTTTGAATGCAAGTGTATACGTTCATGCAGCACCATGCTGGGAGCTCATTGAGTGTGTCAGTTGTACACTTGGGGGTGCTACTGCTGCACACAACTTAAATGTAAAGAACTACTGCTTCTTAAAAGGCTGCACAAGAGTTGAACATAAACTCTTTAATAAACATAAACAGCAGTTTGGAGTCAACTGCACTGAAACGTAACAATCTGTAGAATAAAAGGAAAGAAAATATTCCAATTTAGGAACGACGTTACTACAAATCATGATTGGAATAATAGTAATTTTCCTTACGTGCCAAAGCAGAAATTAATGTTTATTTTCATTTTTGTTTAATGTTGGAAATTAATAATTCTGACTTGTATTAGATAATTGTGTGTAGACGTAAAACTGCTATGCAGCAGGCCCTGTCATAAAAACACAGACTCTTCGTCTTCGTCTTTGCCCCGAGAACAGAATGCGTTGCCTGATGTCTGTTTGCCGGAGGCGGCTCATTCACCGACTCTGTCTTACAATGTTTTCCGTTTGTTTTACTCCCCTGGAAATAATTACGCACAAAAAAGTCTTATGGAAAACAGAAATACGTATTCACCAACTGAACTGTAATTTGCAATTTGCACAATTATGGGTTATTGAAAGTATCTGAAATAATGAAACAATAATAGAAACATGTTTCATAACCCCTGCGTGACTTTAAGTTAAGTAACTGTTCTTTGTTGGGAAAAAAAACATACTTTTTCTTTATCGATAAAAAATATTGTTTGAAAGTTACTACTAGTCATTTTTTATATTTCACACAATAAACCATATGTTCTCATTGAATTGCATTTATGCCGCAATGTGAAAGATGCTGTTGATGGGGCCAGCAGGCAGGACGTTTTTATGTAAACCTGAATTCAACAAAATATCAAATAAACTTTTACTCAATAGGGAGTTGTTGTGAGTCAAATCAAATCTCTCGGAGCTTCGCTTCAATGCGGACGGACCCAAATACGAGATCACTGTTAAAAAGCCCCACTACTCAGAGAAATTTATAGACATCTGGTGTTACTAAATTCTTCATAAAAGTCCTCCCGCGCTGCCAGTGGTAAAAGAAAGCACTTAAGACCTTAAAGGACCGTCATTAGCTCGCTCTCCTAGTTATTGAATTGCGTCCCGTTCTAACGCCTGAAACATCCTCCGT
Organism: Macroramphosus scolopax; assembly: GCA_901007825.1. Taxonomy (NCBI): domain Eukaryota; kingdom Metazoa; phylum Chordata; class Actinopteri; order Syngnathiformes; family Centriscidae; genus Macroramphosus; species Macroramphosus scolopax. The sequence goes on along the minus strand of CAAKHC010013655.1, from coordinate 81,560 downwards.
CATTACACTGTTATTTAAGGATCAAGCCTGAGCCTCCACCATCTCATGTAGGTATCGTATAACACGGACGCACACACAGTTTTGAGTCATTAGGCTGTTATCCTAGGATTTCAGGCTCAACACTGTGCTAGAATAACAGGCCAGGGGAGAGACTAAAGGGATAAACGTGTTATTGTAACGGATGTTTAAGGCATTAGAAGTCATTTCGCCATGTTTGATTACCTGATTCATCACAGTTGATTAAAGAGCATGAATAGGAAAGAATATGAAGATACATTTGTAATGTCAGATATGCTCTATAAAAACAAATTCAAACTAGGGGATACGAAGGCATTAGTGAAGGGCTCTGGGCCCGCTGAGTGTTTCCTTACACGGCCCAGTTGCAGCAAAGCACCGCAACGTATTGTGACTAATGTGGACACGGGCCTGTCTCAGACCGAATACATTCAGCCTTGGATGCTCAAGTAGTTTGACCCTGAACTCTCCCATAAGTTGGTCGAAAAATACCAGAATTAGAATCAATTTGTTTGTGTGTGTGTGTGTGTGTGTGTGTGTGTCCTCTCCCTCTTCTATTTTCCTGCAGTCAGTCCAGTTGATGCGATCGTCCCTGTTTCATCTTCTCGTCTCCTCCCCGTATGCAGTTGTGTCGAACCTCTTTCTGTCTGTGATCATTGCACACAGGTAACTTGCACTTCCCACGAACTATTGTTGACATTGCAACCTACATTACTGCATCGCATCACAGCTGCTCCGTCCTTTCTGACGTAGCTGAACATGGTTCGGCTGCCCTGTCATCAGAGGACGGATGTCTGGCTTGTTGTGTCGTAGTCACAATAGTTGGATCCTTCTCCAGGAGATACTACACAAGAGGTAAACTGATTAAGACGTTCTCTTGGGTGATGTCGCGACCTGTTTCTGAATCTACTGCGCAACAGCTGGAAATTATTTCCCCCCCAGTTTCTTCTGAACGTCTTCCCCTGGTTGTCTCCTCGTGTAAACCATCCCGTTTATTACATAGGGGATGCGTGCGTTACACACCCCGAAGATCTTTAGGCCGCACTTGGCCTATGTATGACATCAAATGCAATACTTACATGTATCAGATCTTGCTTTGTAAAATAATCTTCCTGAGGGTTGACACCTCTGATATAGTCGGTCTGGTCCACCCTGTATATTTTCCCACATGAAAACAACCTCACCGGGTTGTTTTTGACCCGGGGTTAAATCAATCGGTGCCACATTTCAATACCTGGATGACTTGGAGCCACAGGGAGTCCAGAGCGGATGGGAGTGTACCAAACATGAAGTCAGGCATCATCGAGCTAATCAACACGGGTAATTCATTTTTAGTTGGATCATGACTGGAGAAATATGAACATTGCAGACAGTAATTGTCGTGTAGCCTGAAGTTTGTTATCTACGGTTTTTCTCTGTCACAACAGTGAATATTTGTGTGTTTTGTGGTGTGTATTTTTACACAACATGTCAATTCTTTGTCTATGTCTCTGAAACAAAAGCTTTTAAACCGTCTGCAAAAAAACAACTCCAAAGAAACAACCATGTTTTTTGTTTTATACGAGCAATGACAGGTCTGGAACATTTCCCCGGCTGTGTTATGGTAACCTGGTCCGCACTTGTCATGTTTGATCAGAGTAAATATGCCCAGTGTGTGTGTGTGTTTGTGTGTACCTACTTGGCATTAAGTCCATCCGTGCCGTAGGGCTGCAACAGGTACTGATGAACGTTCTTGTTCCGTAACGTCCCCGCCAACTTGATTTTCTTCCGCGACCGATGCAAGTTGATGATGTAGATGGTTATGGAGCCTCTCACATAGTTATGACTGGTACAGGGAGGAAGATGAGGAACAATATGTTAATTTCTCAAAGACAATCAGGGCACACCAAAGGAAAGGATCCCATCTGCTAATAGGATGCGTTCTATATTACTTTGCCATGTAGGATATATTCTCTATAATTAAATATGACTACAAAGAAAGGACGGCCTTTGATATTTTTTTTTTATCACATATGATCAGAGGATCAAACCGCAACTTCTTAATCTGTCCGGGATGAAATGCAAACGTATTGAAGATAAAGCGAGCACGGAACGGAAGTAGCCTGAAATCTAAATTTAGCCATATTTCATCTTTGGAAGGTCTTATTATCCAGATAAAGGCCGAAGCATAAATCTGCTCCTCTTGTACCAAACCCGGATTTAAATCCTGTCGCTGCGGAGTCAAAGGCCACATGAAGGGTGTGAGTGCGGCGGGCAACGCTTCTTGAGTTACACCCACCACAGACTTTGGAGTTCCTCTCCTGGGAGCGAAGCACCGGGGACACAACTTAATAAGGATTACTGGCCAAAGATAAATAACCAGACTGGACACATAAGACAAACATCATCAAATCTAATAAGGTTCCCAAATGCAAAGACAAAGACAACACAGCTCTAGTGAACACCACATGCTGGCCTTGGTGTTCAGGGTCAGCGCTGTGCTTCAGTTAGTGGTTTGGTGGACATCTCGCCTGGTTACCGCCTCCAAAAGTCCTAACTATTCCATCATTTTATGTGGCTCTTTTGGGCACAGGGTGAGACGCGTATTTCAAATGTAATATTGAAAATGTCGGTAGAGGGAAATAAAGTAGCCTATTATTGAAGGGAATGTTGTGTGTTTGGCGCTGCGTTGAACCTTTGGAGACTTGTTTCTGAGAAACTTTCTCCACAAATCCAAGTGATAAATCAGATAGTTAGATGGAGGGAGAGATAATGGCCTTTTAGGCTTGCAAATTATGAAGTTCTCATAAATCCAAACCAGCAACATAAACATGTGTTGATGCTGTTTGATGTCGAAGCATCACTGGGAAACGAAAGAAATGCAAACCGCGAAAAACGGATAAAAGGGCAGTGAAAGTCAAATATTTAATCTGCGAGGACTTCAAACCGCCGTCTGTCTGAGCACATTTCTACTCTCTGCTGCCTAATGCAGTAACGTCAAATCACTGGGACTGTGCAATGGTTCGTCCACTTAGGGGTTGAATGTCAAGAACCACAAAGTGGCAGAAATCATCTCGACTGACTTGGATCCAAGAGCGCCTTGCTGTTTGATCATGTGAGTCTCAGGCCAATTGCTATGATGAGTGGAGCCGAGTGGCGCGGCACGCCATGGACATCACGGAGCTCTCGGAATCGGCGCGCATACCAACTGTGAGCGCTTGTTGAAAACTAGTTGGAATGTCTGTGGACGTGTCATTCGACCTCATGCAGCAGTACACGGGGTTACGCGACTCCTGGCTATTTACTACCTATCGCCCATCTACCTGTGTAGTGCTTGAACATTTTTCCGCCTGTTAGCGAGCCCCATCTAGAGCACGGCCGTAAGTCTAGCCTGGTGCTGACAGCCCTTGGCGGGGGTTAAATGATAACCTTGAACATGCCATGGTGGCACTCTTTATCTCCTCCCTGCACAGACTACCTTATTGTCCCTCCCCCTCAGATGCTCCCCTCCAGCCAATCCGAGACGGGATAAAGGCTTAGCACACATGTCAGCGGCTCTTTGACAGCAGGGAGACAGAACCCACACACTTGATAAGTGATACCCGTTAAGTTTTATAGGCTCTGAGCCGTGAATGTGTGGATGTGTAGTTCTGCTTATTTATGGGAAGTTGAACGGGGTTTTTTTTTTTTTTTTCTTCTTCCCCACCAGACACTGAGCCTCAGGTGTTTGCAGGAGGACAGAGGCAGTAGAGATAAGTGAAACCTGCAGCGGTCTGCTTTAAATCGAATTGTTCCGTGACATTCCCAAAAGTGTAGCTACACGTCCCAGAGAGGCGAAGAGGATGCATTCTTCATCCGTCAGCATCAAATACCAAATCATAGTGTATCATGCACAAACTCGCTGGTGTTCAGGGCAAGTTAGAGACTAATTTTTGGTGGTTAGGCTGCAGCACGTACTTGTAGTAGCTGGTACAGTGGGCGTAGATCCGCAGCTTGTCTCGTATGACCCGTCCCGGTTGGGGCTTCCTCTGCAGTCCAGCAACCCGCACAGCTAAAACCCTCGGACCAACCAGACGCTTGAAGACCAGAGATAACCAGTAATCCTGTCAACACCAGCACGCACAGACATACATATTAGCATTAGGCTCGCTGCAGAGAGGTAGAGTCAAAGCATTGTGTGGTCCACTGGCTTGAGAATCATGACCAAATCTTACGACAAGGGTTTGATTCCAGCTGAACGGAAATATTACCAACATTTACACTGCATTTAATCAGCCATGAAATCGCCTGGTGATAAAACTGTGGAAATAAAAACGGACCAGCAAGGCAAGTTGGAAATGACTGTCGAACATCAAACATTGTCAAGTTGAAATATGTCAGCACTTCGGGCAATCTGCATTCTGTCGGAGCTGCTCGTCCTGTGTAACGCGCCACATCTGACAACCGCTGACCGGCCTGCAATTGACAGGTCTTTAATATGACACCTTTTACAAAATATTTTGCTCCGTCATGAATTGCTGTTTTCTGTTATCATTGCCGAGTGGTCCACCATGCCGTGTGTCCATAGACTACACAGTCTCAACACCTCCAAGAGACCCTGAACAACATGTGTTCCTCAGGAAGTTCCCATGCAATCCTGCATATGGCAACATTTAAGGGCTTCTTTTTTCCATACGGGCTTTAACTTAATTTGCTGCCAAAGACATTGAAGAAGCAGAGCACAGTATGAAGCAGTATAGTGTTGGCCACAGGCAGAGAGATGGATGGACGGATGAATGGCCAGAGATGTGTTTTAGGATTATTAGATACTGTCGGATCTAGAGAGAAAAGAACAGTTGTGAATCAAAGTGTAGCATGTTGTTTATCCGGGAAGACGGCCAGTGCAGTGCCATGCTTTTATTGCATTTAAATCACAAGAGTAAAAGGAGACGGCATCGATATATCGGCATATTTTTACAATACATTTATTTGTACGTCTCTGAATGGCACAGTGGACGGACGGGACAGCTCCAGAACATTTTAGCATACTGCACAGCTGAGATGTCCAATCCTCAATGTGCGCCAAGAACCAGACCAGTAATATCTATGGTACTACAGAAATACACAGATAAACAGAAGAACAATCAACCTGCACAAAGGGAATAAAGGACAAGAACAATTTACCTTTAGTATTTAGAAAAATAGGTCAAATGAGAGTCAGACCGTCTGGTTGAGACCCTGTTAATCCCTAAAAAAAGGAACACAAGCTCATCTCAGGTCGACTTTAGCTCCAGTGTTTTTTCAATAAGCTATTCAACGGTCGACGTACTAACTGGGTCCTGTGACAGACGGAATAAGCGACGACTGGGAAGGCTGGGAAAGATCAAAATATGCGGAGGTGTTTCGAACAATTTTCCAGCGGTTCAGTCGGGAGTGAGGTGTGAGAAAGTGTTCTGGAGGCAAACACCTTCATTAATTGGGGTCAAATTGCAAGTGCGCCCTCGTGTATCAGCTCCATGTTTTTCACGCCACATCAATAGAAAGACGTTCTCAGCTTATGGCTGAAATCGGAAGGGAAATCATTTCCCACAGAAGCAATCTGCTTCTTCCAGACACTAAATTTTCATACTGCAAGTAATTAATCTAACAAGGATGAAGTGTGAAGAGTGCAGGTGTGGCATATCAAGTAGGTGAGAGAACATTATTGTTACGGAAGGGATGGGATGGGATAAGATTGGAAAAGGTTAAAGTGGTCGTGTCATTCAGTGTGCTGGGAGTGGATTGCACATCTGCCAATGGGGGAGTCTGACTCCAGGCGAAGGGGCCAAGTCATAAATTTCTCATGCAGAGGACAGGTTGGCCCTGCAGTGAATTCTCTCTGTGGGTAGGCTGGTGCAACCTTCAGACTTCCAGCCATGTTAAAAGCATTGTGATCCTGGCTGGAGACCGTCAAGCCCGTAAAAATAATGGAGATGAAGAGGGGAGAAAAAAAAAAGAGGTCAAATCCAATATTCAAAAAATTTTATGGCTAAAGTGAGACTCAAAAAGGCAAATCAGAGCTGAGTCCAACTGAAATAAAATAACATTTGTTGTGTTTTGTGAACAGTTCATGATAGATGTAGTTTAAATGTAAAATGTTATTTCGGTTTGCCGAAGCACATATGGCAAACCTAATCAATAATCCCGAATGATTACAAATGAGTGATGAATGTCTCTTTGGAGCATGAACAATGATTTATTGGACATGTTCTTGAAGGACTGTAGCAGTATTATAAACCTGGGACCTATCATCACATCATCTTTCCCCTTTTTAGTTGATTAATGATTATTGCGGGAAAAAAGTTTAATGGAGTCGAGACAATATTGAGCAAGGCGGCTGCGTTGGGGCAATCGTCTGCATGGAAGTAAAAGGATTGTTTTTTTTGGCGCTGACAAGCTTGTTGCTATTATGGAAAGGCTCCCTACAGAGATAGACGTGTCTAACATGTAGCAGAAGTCTCTCAGGAGTGTGTGTTGTTGCAGGATGACAACAGTGTGAGTGAGAGCAGTCCGGGGAGCGTTGGGAGGACAGAAAGCTCAGTGAAGTCTAATGTAATAGATGAAAAAATAAACATATGCTTTCATAGATTTCCTTTCGGGGGGACAGGGACAGGCTGACGACAGGGCTGGCTGTGCTACACATGGCTAAAAACACTGAAGCTTTCGTCTGGGAACAAACCCAAAGGGATGGAGAGACCTGCTGCAGACAGACAGGAGGTCGTGTTGTATTTAAGGACACAGGCATGGAAGGATAGCAGCACAACAACCATTGGATCGAGGGGAAACATAAACAAGCAGGTCTTTGGATCCTTTTCATAATGTTGTCAGGCTATAATAAAACATGTGAGCGGTCCAGTGGCAGAAAGCAGCACTTTTAGGGAACATACTTGACAAATGATGAGTTTTTCTGTGTAATATAAACCACTTTTCATGGACTTGGCTCTTGATAGTGTTTTTATCCCTCCTGAACCCAAATATTTGCTTTAAAAAAATGACAATTGATTGATTCTACTTTGTGTACAATGAAAGAACAGTACAACCTCAGCAATGTTCCTCCGACAGCACATGTATTTACTTCCAAACCGGGAAAATGAGCAGTTGCATTTCAGGTATTTTTCTGGGTCTCGCATGATTCAGAACCAACCACGGAGGAACTTGTCAGTTCTATTTCACACAGTGTTGCGAGGTATTTTACCGACATGCTTGTGTATCAGGCTATTAGGTTGCATGTCTCTCAGCGGCCAACTGTGCAGCACAGAGAAGCACACAGTGGCGATGGGGGTTGAGAGGAGCAGGGACACTGTCCTGGGCAACTGACAAAGGGCTAAGGTTACATGGCATTTGGCCCCCGCGTCTAGCCACTCATCACCACTAAACGCCTTTCATCTCAGCTAATAGCTCCCACGGGAAAGAGCCAGACGTGGCGGACTGGACTGGGTCTGGTAAGGAGAAGGTCCGGAGCATTTCAGGGTTGCCGATTGTACCTCAGAGCGGGCAGCTTCTTCAGATTCAGCAGAGAAACTCAAACACTTACAGGTAAAGGGTTAAACTGCTGGTCCACTAGATGTGTGTATCCGTAGTCAAAGAACGAGTGACGTAGGACGACATCGATTCCCTGAACGGCGGCCATGCCCAGCGTGTTCGCCCACCTGGAACAGAAAACAATACAAAGGTGCACGGACGGTATGAAGACACACATCTTCTGTGTTTGTCATACATGTTTCATTCCCCTGCAGAATGATGAGAGAACTACTTACAGGAAGCCGGCAGCGTATGTGTCCGAGAGGTTACTGACGCCTCCGGCCCAGGCTGGGTCCAGTCCACCCAGCCACACTTTCTTCCCAGGAGTGTGGTCGTTCACAACCTGTAAGGGTGCATTAATCGTAAAGCTCTTATAGATACTGAGTGAGGCTTAAAAGACCTGCAAGCTGCAACACAGTGTGATGTACAAACATTTTGACAGAAATTGTAATTATACATCGTCGATATGTAATTCAAGGATCCGCCGGTACCTTGGTGACTTTAGTGATCTGATCCGTCAGCGTGTCCAACAGACGAGTTTTCAGGAAATCCTCCACTTTTTTCACTCTGCCGTCCATGAAATAACTGAAAAGGAAACGTAATTAATGCACTTATTATAACGTGTGTGACTAACATATGCGGCTAATAATAATTTGAAATTTACAAGCTTCATTTTGATTCTGCCTGCACTCTTCAGAGTTGGAGCTTATAGGCTCACTGGCCACTTCATTAGGTACACCCGCACTATCTAATGTGAGAACAGAACAGCTCTGCTAATTCTGCCTTTAAAATGATAAGAGCTAATATTAGGGTAAGTTAATTATTAATTTTAGTTTGCAGCACTGTTTAGTTGGACTGTCTTATTCCCTGAACAAGAAGGTCATGTGATCGCTGCCGACCACACATCTCTCTTCAAATCCAGTCAGATGCCCTTCTGTTCTGCACCAGTTTGTATTTTTTGTATCAATATTAGCTTGAATTAATTTTCAGTCTCATCAAAAACACAACAGGTCATTATAATAATAAGAATAAACTCAACATTGATTCGCTTGTGACCGAACACGTCATGAATGATGAAAACAGAAAGAAGAATTATTATTTCTTTGACTTGCAAATTCTCTCATTTCATGTTAGTCAGTGGCGAACCAGAAACAGCCGTCGCCATGGTTCCCTCCACTGTTAACACAGGTTCAGTTCAGTTTCCCTCAAGTCAAACCTGCGTTATCTGACTTCCCCACTCTGCTGAAACGTACACTACGATACGCTATAACATGTTATATGCTGGTAGGTGAAATGTAACAACAATTCAAACCGATGCTGTATCAGCTTAAATAATCTTCAATTTGATAGTGAGTTGTATTATGGACTGTAGATTAAATATCCAAAAACATCAGGGATCAAATCTTATTTGACTCACACAAAAAAACAGTATCATGTCAGTATAACTGTAGTGAATAGGGAGTGACAGATAGAGTATAGAGGCTGTCCAATTCTGTGTAATAGTATAGCGTTGTAAATCGGGGGGATTTAGAATACGATTGAGACTAAACAACGCAGCCGTCCATCTGTGGCCTTTCATGGAGATGAAAATGACTGTGGATATTAAGAGAGCACGATGGGAGAAGAATTTATTGGAGCTATAAGAGTGCTTATAGAACGTCACCTCGTGGGCAGATGGAAAACCTGTCCAAGAGCTTCTCCAAGAGTCCCAGAGAGGACAGCGAGAGAGCAACACAAACCTGTGCTTCAAACCAGCGTCGGGACCGGACAGCTGGAGGCTCTGGTTGTTTCCAAAACACCACACAGTTCCCGTTTCAGGTACCGTATATCATATTCATATCCTAGTTTCATACTATGTGTTGTGTGAGGGAGAGTCTACGGTTCACTCACGAAAGTCACTGAACACAATAATAAAGAAAGGAATGTGAAAAGGCTGCAAAACACAGCTAAGAATACACAATATTGGTCAATTTTAGTGGTAAATAGTGTTCCAGATCCTTCCCTGTGCTGAGTTTCAGCACCGCAAGTTATCTGGAAGAACTTCTAGGAGTTTGAAAGTTCTTTAGCCAACTTTTCTTCATCGTCAGATCATCCAGATCTTCCTGCTCCCATTCACGGTTGGGGTAACATAGTATTATGATAATGTTTGAATAATAATTTCAATTCAAAACTAACACTCACCAGTGAAGGTGAAGCTGAAACTGTCTGTTTGCTAAATGACAAAGACTTGAAGGACAACCAGCTGTTAATCCTTTGACCTGTAGGATGGTCACTTACTTCACATCGCCTGTCTGAGTTCTGTCAGATCACGCAGTCACATACATGTAAAGATATTGGCCTCTGGTAAAGGTGTGTAATCGTGCTGGGCGCCTCGTGTTTATCAAAGGGCCCGAATCTCAAGAATATATATATATGTATATATCTTTTCATAAAAATGGGTTAACCAGAATACATAAAAAACTAAACTGTATTGTGAATAATGAAGCCAGTAGACTAAAACAGGGGATGATCATCATCAAAGGGTCATTTAAAAGCTGTTAAGGAAAAGTCTGTGGCTCTGATGGATGTTTCAACAAACTGCAGAGCTGCAGGGTTCATGAGGGGTGAAGCGGTAACATCTTCATCACAAAGCTCCTGGAACAACACTGGAAACAATGCACACATTAGGTCATAGCTTGACACAAATAACTTGGTTATCTTGTCATCGTTCCAGCCAACTCACAGTAACTCTTCAGTACACATCACGGGAAATAAATTCCAGTTCATATATGGAAACACATTAAAACACAGCACGACTGGAATATCTGGCGCTACAAGTGAGGTTCCACTTCAATCTGCCAGGTAAAAGTCCTGAATATTAAGACTCACAATGCACCTTTGTTGTTATCTAGACATGCAATAATAATAATAATAATAATAATAATAATAATAATAATAATAATAATAATAATAATAATAATAATAATAATAATAATAATAATAATTGTTTACAATAATAATATTTTTTTTAATAATAATAATAATAATAAATGTTATTATTATGAGATATAATTTGAATTTATTATTCAAATTAACTAGATCCAGCGGAGAGTACAAAGAGTACTTTTAGCATTTATAAATAAGGGAAATAAAAGTGTCAAAGAGCGAATATTTCCTTTAGTATGTTCCTTGATGAGGACCAGCATGATGTGATGAGATCAGTCATTTCAGTTCAACTGAAGGATATATGTATATACTGTATATGTCGCCTCCTGACTGAATGCATCTGTAAAGTTTATGGCCCCTCTCTGACTTTTAGACATGAAAGGAGGAGATCAATCTTCATGATTATTTTCCCGAGCTCATCATGCTCTGTAACATGTGCACCACTGCATTGACAAATACCAAGATGGATTGGTATGATGTGTCATCCAGTTTGTTTACAGTCGGATCATCGGCGTGTTTCTTTCTCCCTAGCAACAGAACTCTGATTCTCAAAAGGCGCAGTCATCAAGATTTATGTTTTATCAACAGCATAAATGTGATATTTTTCCGAGCATGTGTTCTCCAGCGTCACTCACATGTTCACACCACTAATCCCCCACTGCTAGCAATTAGGACTAACATTAAGCATGTTGCTCAGGGGCATCCGAAAAGAAAAAAGGCAGTAAATTTGTCTAATTCGCTTTGTCCAACCATACTTTCACAGGCTGATTTGGGAGCCATCTGGTCACACACTTGATTGGCGTAATTGTCTGGCTATGACGTAGCTCCATGTTACGTGGGGTTCAACATGTTCACGAGGGCAGAGGGTGGGATTGTTATAGTTTGGTCTGGATTATTTCACCCAGATGAATTCCCTCTAGTTGAATTCAGGGATGCAAATTGTTTTGTTTTATTGGCTGAAAGCGGCTGTAGTCTTTACGATGTCTCTGATCAGGGGGTGTAATATAACAGACAACGCTCACATGGATGAGCAACTTCACGAGCTGACTCTGCAGCTCCCCTCGGCTCTTCCGGTTCATTATCGCTGCTTGCTTTTAAGTCAGATCAGGCAGAGAAAAAAAACCTGTACACTATCTGCCCAGCATGGAACCTGTTAGCAACTAGCATATGCTGAAATCTGAACGATATTCCAACAGGAAGTAGTAGATCAATAAATCGATAAATTCGAGATGGTATTCAAACTCAATTTCTATTTTTGAAGCACTTTTCTAAACAAAATCACAAGGTTGCTCTTCACGACTGAGACAGGAACGAAAACATTTAGGAAATTTAGGGCTGATGCAAATAAAATCAGACATTTAGAGTCGTTTGAAAATATCATTTATAAGCCAAAAAATAACGATAATGACAAAGATAATTGTAAAACTAATAGGACACGTTGTGGAATGCTGGTAGCAAGTGATTTAAAAGAACTTAACTGATTCTTAATGGCTCTGATCTTGGAGCAGGGAGTCTCTGAGCTGCTGGACTTTGGGGGTTATGTCAGTGTTGTGTTCACAAATTGTTTCCGCTGCTCTCAAGTGGATGTAAAATATGTAATTCTCGATTTAAGTAAACATAATTGTTATGTAATTTACATTAAAAAGGTCCCTATGGGACTGTTGTGTCCTGTGGATCTTCTACAATAATAGGAACTTAAACATTACTGTTGTCAATAAAAGCTTTCATACCAAGCAGCAGAGGACAAACAGGCACACTTTCCATACAGATAGAGTGAACCTCACGCTGCAGGCAGAGACACAGGGGGACTGACAGAGAACGCATTCTTGAACAATGAATCAACAGTAACTGAGACAAGATGCCCCAAATGTGAAACTGCAATATGGGGGAGAAAAAATTTAACAAAACTAATGCAAAGTGACAGATCCTGTGATGTGGAGGTCAGAAAATATTTCATTGCACAATCAACACGTTTGATCCCAACACGCTCGAACACAACACGTCTGGTCTAATTCATTCATTAGCTCTCAACGAATGCCGGATTTCAAATTTAGTCTGATTGCTGAGCCAGCTGCAGCGGAGTGAAACCTACGTTGCGGCCTCCATGTTTATTAGTTTGGCTTCTTTGGTACAGGTCAGAGTTTCTGCCATGCTGGCTGGTTCGACTAGAATCGAGCCCTCTGGTGTAAAACGGGCTAATTGACAGAGAGAGCGAGCCAGAGCATATGGTTTGATTTTAACAGTGTGGGTGGTGTTTCCCTAAGCTTTACTGAAATCCCTTCCTCCTTCTGTTTCTTCTAATTAGACATGACCTTCACCTTAATGACCCATCACTCACACTAAGCTTACAGTGGGTGTGTCGCTGCACATACTCACATGTGTGTGTAAAGGCGGCTAAAAACACGGCGAAGTAAGATCAAACCATCGATAGGTTTGTATGCATTCCTGCAGTATGTGCAATAGACAAATGGCAGGTGTTACTAATTTAACACACACACTCTCTCTCAGGCTCTTTTTTTTTCTTTTGTTCCGTTCGCACAATAAACACGGTTCACTTTCTGCATCAGTTTCTCTCAGTTGCAGGCTTAAGAACGGTTGTTACTGGCTGCTGCCGAGGTTCCTGTCCACAAGGTTGTACCGCGCCAAAACCCCTAACACCGGATTGTCTGGTTACTTAGGGTAGTCAGCTGTTTCAGACGACTGCTGGTGCATTCTGGGTATTTCCGTGGACAAAATAATGAAATAGAAAAAAGGGTAAAATACCTACTGTTGCCACGTAACCGCATCTACAACTGAGCCAGCATTCTTCATGAACCTGGAAATCAGAAAAACAGATTTAGCTTCACCTCAATAGCATATTTTTATTAAACACACAATGACTTCCACCGTTCAACCTGGGTCTTTTAGTTGAACTACTTTGCCTTCAGACAACAAGTTCAAAATCATTTTGACGGTTCACTGACTTAATTTGGGAGAATGGCTGCTCTTTCATTCTCACTCGGCGCCCGTAACACCTGTTCTGTTCAGGCCTGACCAGTAATGAGATCAGACAGGAGCATGAAGGATGTCACAGTGGAACCAAAAGTCATTTCTGTTTGTTTTCCATCACAGTCTTGTGAAAACATACATTTTTTTTCTCCTTCAAATTAATGTTACAAGAAGTGCGGTACCCGACTAACATCATCAGAATTAAATGTGACAGCATCCTGTAATTAACACTTGAGCCAGCAGAGGCCGCTGCAAAATCTACATAGTGTTGCTTTAATATGAGGCATCAGCTGTCTGATTTATTGAAATCTTTTACTTTCTGTTTTCCCTGACAACGTCTCTATGTTGAGCAGAGGTGGAGGGAGATGGTTAACCCATCCTTTACTACCATTTCATATGATGCCTTTTAAATCCAAACAGCAAGGATTAAGTTTTATAGTTTCTGATGCTGCACACAGGAGTTCTTTGGGAAGCCTGTAGAGTTTTAGTTCAGTCAGTTGAATACAGCTCAAATGTTAGGAACCCAGTGTACCTTCTATTTGACTCATCCTGCACACAAACTCAACCCAAACACAGTCCCTCCTGCCGTCTGCTCTCCTCCTCGTGAGCTTTTATATCTGTGTGTGTGTGCAACTGCCTGCTATCTGACCCAAATCGCTCCATATTTGGGGGTAACAGCTTGTCAGACATGCCAAAATGTGTGTCTCTAAACATCACACACAAACACACCTTTCACTGCTCCGGCTTGTTTAGTCTGTCCAGCTCTGATATTTGGACGGCGAGCGGCTCAGCATCTAATTCATCTTATTTCCTGAGAGCAGCAGAGACGTCGGGCTTTCAAACACAAGAGCCAGACCCTCGTAACTGTGTCAAACACACACGAATCACCTCGTCATTAAATAGGACACCCATGACCTGCGGAAACTCCGGCTCTCTCCCTCCTCCTCCCCTCCTCTTCTCACCTCTTATCCTTACATCCTCCCTTTCTTTTGAGCCCGATGCTCATCAATCAGCCCAAACTGTTGCACAGTGCACATTCACACAAGACCGTGCATGAAAACAAACCTTTCATTAATGTTGGTGGGATAAACAGCAGCTGCTAACGGCTTCATTTATGTAAGTAGCTTGAGTACAAAACAGAGGTGGCATATCTAACTCTTCCCTGTCTTCCAAATATCTGTCAAAATGTGGATGATTGCAGTGAGGAGATGGAGACAGCTTCACACTGAGACACGCCGAGACGTTAAACTGTTCCTGCACATGCAACTGCACACACGTTTCTAGAAGTTTGTGGATAAAAGTACTGTTATTTTAACATGCACATAAAGGTTATGGGTTCTATTATGGTTAAAACCAATGCAGCATCCTGTTTTATTTAACAATAAAACCAGAGTTATACGTTCCAAGTCCTTCACTTCTATTCGTCTTATTTTCCCTGATTTAAAGTGTCTTTAGAAAACGTTGTTCTTTATTTAGAACGGCTCACAACTAAATCTGCAGTACGTTCAGAGTGACGGAGTTCTTCCTGCAATTATTCTTGCACTGGTGCAAATTAATGTTCCTGAAAACAAATCTTCCTACAAGGAAAAGCTTTTATTCAGAGAAAGGAGGAAACAATTGTAAGAATTTTGGGAAGATCCAACATTGAAAAAAGTTGTGTATCTGTTGCAGCACAGATCGGTGTGCAAAAGGAAGGTTACTGCAAACTGACGAGGAACCACTGCAGTGGTGAACCATCTGCTAGATAATCCGGCAAAGTCAAAGTGAAGGCGGTGGAGCTTCTGGGTAAATGCAGCAGGTGGGATGTTGTGCCGCCACGTTATAAATCAGGTGACGCTTTATTTAAGCTGACAGGGTCTAACTGAGGCTGAGATCCTGAAGCCCGCAGAGTGGAAGTCCATAAACACTGAGTGTGTGTGTGTGCGTCTGTGTGTGTGTGTGTGTGCGTGCGTGTGTGTGTGTGTGTGTGTGTGTGTGTGTGCGTGCGTGCGTGCGTGCGTGTGTGTGACATTTTGGTCGATCCTCACTTATTGAGACAACTTTAAAGGGCAGTTTGAAGGTTTTAAGAACTGACTTTACTTTCAGTTTCAGGTAAAAGTTGGGATTAGAGAAGGGAAAGCATTGTGTTAATAAAAGTCTTCACTAAGATGTACAAGCTCTCTCTCTGTGTGTGTGTGTGTACATTCATCAGAGTAAAGCTAAATAACAGTTGCAAGTGTCTACAGCATACCTTCCACTACTCTCCCCTTTTTTTTCCCCAGCTGAACAAGATGTGAAATCAATTAACTCGCTGACTCACCCATCCAGCAGTAGGATGGCGTTCTTCCGGGGTCGTCCTGCGTTTGGGCCGTAGAGGTGAGCTCGGTTGTAGTAGCGCACAGACTGCAGCAGGGTCCGCAGCTTGCTGTAGTCCTGAGCCAACTGGGTGCTGTTGACTGCACGACCCACCATGCTGCGGTAGGCATTTGGCTCTGGGAAGAGGAGATGCAGACCGCTAAGCCAGAAAGACCGAGTTTATACAAGCAACAGTGGGAGGGTGGAAGGGAATATTGTTGTTGTTTTAGGCTGATCTAGCTCTTCTTTACAGAATCCAACAGCCAGTGAAAAAAGGGATAATTGAGCAATTCGCAGTAATACAGACAGATGGACTCAATGTCAGGGGAATCAGGGGGAAGCACACAGGGTGGCCTTTAAACAAAGAGAGCGAGGGGGCTGGTTCCCCAACAGGAGAGAAAGTAAACTTCTGCAGGCCCACTGTTGTTTAACCACTCGACTGAAGAGCATTGTGAGTCGTATGTACAAAGTTGAGTTTGAGCTGGAACATTTGTTTTGTGAGTTTGCGCGGCATTTCCTGAAAGCTATCATGAGAATTTTATTAACAAATTTCAAAGGATAACCCTCTTTATTAACCTCTACAAATTTGCTCTGAGTGGGCACATTCTGGGAGATTTATTCGAAATGGTTTCTTTCGCCACGGTTCCCTTTGTTTCTCAATTTCTTCCATGGTCCAATCAATGGATTTTGCATGGTACTTTTAGACTTAGGCTTGAATAAAAGATTCTGTCCTGAGCTTAATTGCATATGAAACTAAATGAAAATAAGAGCTGTGTGTGCACTGCAGCTCTGCAGGAGCACAGATGGTTGGGATGACATGAGAACCGGCAGCGCCTTTGATCCAAGAATGGACACGCACCATAACCCTTAAACCGACAGACAAACACTGCCTCTATCAAAGCAGGTAATTAACGTTAAATGTTAAACAAACACAATATGAAACTCCTCCGGTGAATGTCTTGTAAATTCCTGATTCAGTGACTCATTTGAAAAACTCTACTCTGTAAAATATGCAACAACCTAACAAAAGTATATCACAAGTTTCTCCACTACAGTTTGGCAGAATAAGAACATCTCCTACAGGCTGTTAATCAGAAAGCAGTTACGGTGTACTAACCGTTGCCCAGCTCCCAGGAAATGTTGTATTTCTTGCCAGCGCTGTATTTCAGGAGGCTCAGGGTGGACGACGCGTTCCAGGAGTTGTCTGGGTTTCTGTGCAGGGCGTTGAGCCCCAGGATCAGGTGCAGACCAGCACAATCGGCAAAGTTGTACAGTTTGTCTAAAGACCTGGCTGGGAGAAAACCCACAAAGCAGTCGTAACTTTGATTCTTTCAATGCAGCTGACAACACTACATTAACATGACAGCGACAATGTGGAGCTGGCTGAACTCTTTTCTTCATGTCCATGTATGAAGCACGTTCTATAGATAGATCTGAAGCTCTCTGTGCCATAATCAAAGACATTTGCGTGAAGGATCCAACTGTACACCTTCTCCCAGAAACCCCTGTTTCTGGGAGAGGATGGGATTTGAGCCTGAATACTCGGGAAGGAAGTGAGTGGAAATTTCACATGCTTCATATTAACAAACATCTTTTTCGGAACATTTCACTTGGACTTGAGCCTTATCACTTCAAAGACTTGATATTCCGCTCAAGCACAAATAGATGCCATAACATATTTGCTGAATTAACTTCCTAATTTCACTGATTACAGTTGCACTTTGGATCAATCCGTCAGCCCATCAAGTTGTGTGAACAGCGAGCAAAGAAGGATGTTGTGTGGCAGAATCGTCTCTGCAGCATTCAAGAGAGGAAATGAGAACCTGCTTCCAAAGATTATTATCGTTTTGCATACAACGACTACGTTGTGATTAACGGAAAAAAAAGAAAATGCAAAAAATACGGTTAAAGAATCAGACACTTGAAGAAACAACTGCCAACGTGTTCAACATAGGAGGCTGCACAAACAAGAATATGTCATAGCAGTTAATGAGCCAACTAGTAGTTAGTGAGCTAACCGTTAAGTAAGTATTTGACTAAGGTTAAATGAGAACTGACATGAGGTTCAGACTTGTGACTAGCTTAATTTAATTTAATTTAATTTAATTTAATTTAATTTAATTTAATTTAATTTAATTTAATTTAATTTAATTTAATTTAATTTAATTTAATTTAATTTTATTTTATTTTATTTTATTTTATTTTATTTTATTTTATTTTATTTATTTATTTATTTATTTATTTATTTTTTTTTTTTATTTTCATTTAATTTGCTTTATTTTAAAAAGTTGGCTATAATTTGGCTTAAGGCAAATTAATAGTAGCACAAATAGTTTGGACCTCAAGGTCTGTGTTCTTACAATTCTTCAACCTCAAATTCAAAAAAAAAATGATTTGGCAGAACAAGATGCTTAGCAGTAATATGTCTGAAAGTACTGCGTGTGCTACCTTCTGGACAAATTGAAAGCTACTGCTGGGATTGAATCTGTAAACAGCTTGTCTGCGGTGCTGTTTGCACACAAATTAATTTGCACAACAGCAAGACAGGAACATTCACAACAAGAATCCAGTCATCTGATTGTTCCGTCATACTGATTGTTCCATCATGGAATCCTGTGTGGACGTGTCCCTCAGGGCAGCGAGGACCTAGCTGCTCTGTTTGCAGCTCACTCACACAATTATGTCTGCCGTCTCCATCAATACACTTATGAGCAGTGAGAAAAGATGCACCACAGATGTTGACAGAACACAGTGACAGTGCAGAAAGTGTGCAACTGCAGGCTGCTCCTGGGCACCTCAGACTCCTGTTCTGAAATTGAATCTGTTTGGAGTCATTCCATTAAGATCAATATTGCCTTGACTTCTGACCCTCATGTTCTAGGGGCAAATAGGAACATGAAGACTGTGGTGGACGGGTCTGGTTCCTGTTAGAAATTATCTTCAACAGTGGGTTTGGCACCATCTAAGTTGGCCAACTGAGGTCCAACGTGGAATGAAGTCAAAAGCAAATCAGCATGCACGTGAGGTTATTCCGAACATGCTGCTGCAGTTGTGGTACTCCAATATTGCTCTTCAATGGGTCGATATCAGAAATACAAATGTCTACTGGATCATTAGAACACTGAACGATGCTTTTTAAGTCAAGCTTGAGCGCCAACATGTTTTCTATTCAGCATTTACTGTAAGCCTTGACTTCCAGTGGTTATGTATAATCCACAGAGCAAACAGAAAGATTGCTTCTTGCAACTGGCATTAATTCTCCGTCCAGCATCAACAGGAGAAAGCCTGGAATCAAAAGATGCCAGCAGTAACAATAGTTGCATGGCATGCATTTCTCTTCAAGAGAGCGGCAAACTGCCTGTTCTCCGTCTCATTGTTAAAGACCAATAATGTTATTACCATAACTGCTATTAGGATAAGTCTTTCCCCCTGTGGTTAAAGCAGGCTGGTCTCTGCCTGAAAAAGCAGTGTAGAGGGCAACAGGACGGAGAAAGTAGCACCAGATGTGGCTGCCAGGATGAGTGATTCCAGACCTTTCCTCACCTGAGAACTGGGTAGAAGACAGCTAGCCTTGTTCCAAGACACATTCAGCAGTAGCAGCCCTCCACACACAAAGTAAAGGCACTTGGATGCTCAACAGCACTGCTATGAATGTTGGTTCTCTGTTGGCAAGTGCATGATAAAAAAAACTGTTTAAAATAAAAAAAAAATGTTTCAGGGCCAGTTTGCTTCCTGGGTAGTTTTGTTTCTTACCAGAGGCAGACTGATGTCTTTCTTGTGTCTTTCCAAGCAATTTATTTATTGAGATTGTGTTGAATAGTGAATGTGGTGTAATTTAGCACAAATTATTTGGATGGAAATAAATATTATTTAGAGTAAAAATCAAACAACATTACAGATTTGAAGAAAGTCATCCACCATGGTTGTGAGTACTACGGGAAGTGGATCAGAAGTAAGATATTTACTGTCATTTGTGCATTTCATGGACTGGGTCTTATATCGGGACAGCCTGCCTCCACTTCCTTCCTTCTTATGAAGATGAAACCAATATATCCTGCAGACAGAAGCTGCCATATTGCCCTGATGATTTTGGAACCAGAGTCTGAGCAGCAGTGATCAGGGAACGGAGCTGCGGTGTGGAGGTCCGGCCCAACTCAGCCACGGTGGATCAGTTTACCACAAAAACAAATGATTTTTACAGTTTGAAAAAGACGACCACAGTTATGTAAGGCTAGCGAGACATTCCCTCTCAACTTTCTGATGTAGCATTCAGACACCTCAGTCCTGAAAACTAACGTAAATAACAGAAACCATCTTTTGGGAAAGAAAAAAAATCAGATTTCAATCAGTGCAACTTGAGTTGTAGTTTTGCAGAAGTCCCAACCGCTAGCATGCAGTGTGCAAGATGTAAGACATGTACCGCAACCAGCCACCAGGGGTGCTAGAGATCCATTGGCTTCTTGTTTATGAGCTCTCATTGTGTCCGTTCATTATAGAGTCAGGACTGATTTTGCACCTTCAATAAATCAGTTATGATGTGTGGTTCACTTGGTAGTTATTATAATTCCCAAAACATCTGTTTTTCTCAAAGATTGAAGAGAGTTGATGCTAACTGTTCAGCTACGATTGTGGGCGAACAGGACAAACAATAATAATTAAAACAATAATATCCATTCCTGGGAACAATCTATTCCTTTAATGGTGGTTAATCCTCGGTCGGCCTGCTGGTGATCAGTTTCTATAGTTTCAGCTTTGACTGCACAAACCATCAACAGCTTCTAGCCTGAAGACGGAGTATAGCATTACTGGCCACCGTAGCGAAAGCTCTCATTTATCACCTGACAAGAGCGAGGCGTCATCTGCTTTCTTCCAAAGAGAAAACGATGCTGAATGGATCCACCCACCTGATGTGAAGAAAATCTGCACATCACTAAGGCCAAACATGAAAGAGCTCCCATACAGACACGAGAAAAGCCCCGAAGCCACAAATCTGTGATGTTAGTCAGACAAAAGTAATCGCATTACCTACAAACTTTGAACCTGCGTGCGCGTGTGCATGCACACATGTGGTATTCTCATTTGTGTGTGCGAGCCACCGCCACATCCGTTTAAAGATGAAGAGGAGAGATGTCACTGGACTCGTCATATGGAGATAGATGTTGGATTCAAGGTGGTATAACAGCTTCGCTCTTCTAAGTGGGAACGATACAACTGATATTCAGTTTCACTAAAAGAATCGGGTCATTAATAGATCCGTTATTAAACTGCCTTTACTTCTGTCGCAAGTGACAAGTCAGTAACAAATGATGTTTATCCACATTACATTAGGTGGCGTTAATCATTCATTCTTGTGTTGTTCTTACAAAACAATGAAGGCCTGTCTGAGAACTCTGACAAGAACTGTACTCACTCGGTTACGAACCTGCAAACAGTCTCGCTTGGAAGTTCAAACCCGAAGCCGTGCATGTTTGTGTGTGTGAGGCTGTGTTAGAGCGAGTGGGGTCTGGATATTGTCAAGCTGTCGATCTGATAGTGAAGCCAGTTGTGTGAGGCCGGCAGCATCAGTCGGCGCTATGCTTCATTTCTTAAGCCCTGCACATTCCCTCAAACACCGAGGTAACACATCGGTCTTTGTACAATCACAGGAACAAGCACTCACGCAAGCACAGTTGGTGTTTTTATACCACCCACATGAACCAGAAACCCATCTGATGTGCCTTTTGCATTGAGATACGGTCAGCTGGTAAGACAGGTGTAGTTTGAACTGTTTCATTGTTAAACTGCTGAATAACTTTAATTATAATGTATTATAATAATATCCTCTTTAAATAGGGAAATGCATTGTGCTCTTACCTATGCGATAAATCATCTTCTGGGGTCTTTGTAAAGTGTTTAAATTGTGTAACAGCTATTAATTATGAAATATGAGTTAATTAATAAAAAGTATAACCCATTTGGAAATGGTTTTGGAGCGTCTTTACTGCGGCTGAGACTGCGTGTCTGCATGTTTGCTACCTCCTCACAGCCAAAGGTCAGAATAATAGGTGATACTGTGAGGCTGTTACATGATTAACACAGTAACAAAAACTAGTTTGGTTCAAGTAATGATAAAAAAAAACAATAGGGAGCAACTGGCCCAGGATGAAACTCAGATTTGTGAAAACACCTCATGTCCTAGACTTCATAATAGGAATTTTGAAAATGCTGATGGGAGAATAAATGTTGACCACAGTAACCCTTTGATTACTTTCTCTGGTTTAATTCAGTACAAAAATATGTTTACCTGCTGCCAGCTGCAGCTTTATGCCACGGCAAATGCAAACACACACACACGCACGCACGCACACACACGCACGCACACACACACACACACACACACACACACACACACACACTTCTGGCTTACATTGAAATCTAGACTGAATCATCGAGGGACATGCATGCAGAGAACAAGGCTTTTCTAATTAAGAGACTTTTTTCTGTTTATGCAAACAGATTTTTTTTTCTATTTCTAAAGATGCACGTTTCACTCAACCTTCGGGAAGCCGTTCAAAGTGCCCACACTGGTTAGGAACATGATGCCTGTCTTACTTGATAAAGACCTTGATTGCTTGGTGGTTCTCAGATATATTGTAGAGAGAAACTATTGATTCTGAGGTAAAAAAAAAAAAAAAGACCTGCAGGTGATTATGTTAATTACATTGCTTCCATGTGTAAGAGCGGAGACACTTAACAGAGACAAGAGTCAGCTGTAACAACTCACATTACATTGGCTGGAACTGTGAAGTGGAAACACGCACACCCTCGCACATGTTGAATGTGCACTGCAAACACAGCAGGGGGAGCATAGGGGAAACATCTCCTCAAAAAAATTTGCATCCATCAACTTCTTCTTAGCGTAGTAGGGACAATTGATGATGACAGAAATTAGAGTTTTACCAAATGGTTTGACAAACATCAAACTTCATACATGAACATGAATCGACTGCATGCCTGTGGTTGCATAACAACTGTTTGACCGGTCATAAAAGATTTGGAAGTAAACTGTTAAACTGTTTAAAGTCTGAAAAAAACAACAACAAGAGAAGCTTGTTTATCATCAGCTCCTCCGTCATGGCTTCGGTCTTCTTCCCCCGCCGGTTCCAGCTATGTGTCTAGCAAGTCTCTGCCTTCTGTTTCTCATTGGACCGGTTCCTCCTCTAATCAGATCCTCCGTTGTAGCAGGGAATACGCTGTTACTGAAGCAAGGTCATCCCCATTCCCAATTCAAACAAATGGAACTTTAAGAACAGCGATGAGTGCAATCAAGTTCAATCATTCATCCATATAAGTTCATTCATCCGGAGTCGTCTAAGGTTACGGCCACTGCATGGGAAGCTATTAAATGTGTTGGTTTGCTATGTTCGCATAATGTGTCTGTGCATCGTCCTGGCATTAACTTGACAATGCATGTTAAGGCTACGCAGAGGGAGAAATGTGGTTCCAATATAGATTGAGTCCGTGTTCCTCCACCGGCACGCCGCAAAGCGTCCATGTTTACACACACACACACACACACACACACACACATACACACCCACGTCTCCACATGGACTCCTCTTTCACACAGAGCAACTCCACTCAAGTTAAACCATTCGGCTCGAGAAGGAGGGGTTTCCGATATGCGCGTGTGGATGTGTGAGTGTGTGGAACCGAGAGTGTGAGGGAGAGTGATGCGCTCAATCTGTGAACTCGCTTTCGGCCGAAGCTTGTGTTTGCACCTCCTATGTGTGCCCCGAGTGTAAGGAGACGCAGGGCATGTCGGGTATGTTAACATCCACCGTTAGCGACAAACAAATCGAAAGCAGAGTGGACAAAATAAAATTAACTGCATTTCATTGGTTTCAGATAGTGTAACTCAAACCACTTGTTGGAGGAACAGGTTGTGAGGATGTGGAGTGTGAGTGATTTTCACATCTGTTTGGCAATGGCCGCTGTCTTTCACTCACTAATGGGGAACGTCTGCTGTTTAGTCACTAATGACCTCACTGTGTTCGGCTTGTAAAGAAACAAGGTGTGTTTAAAAATTTGTTTCCCAGGAGAAACATGAGCTTGTCTCTTTGTTTGCATTGTGGAGCTACCTACAAACCACAGCCGAGCACAGCTTACCAAGAAGGAATGCTGCAGCCATGTCCACGACACATGCTTATGAATCATTCCGTAATTATAAACCGACTGTCTCTTTAGCGACTCGTGAGTGTAGACGGATGTTCGTCCCCGTGTAAATCATGGGAGGATCCTGCAACAAGCCGGCCAACATGCAGGATTTAAGTGGCCACAAGTGTCTGAAACTGTGTTTGCAGTGTGAAGTCCGTTTCAACACTCAACCCCTTCAAACAATCAAACGCTCTTCCTGCGGTCAAAGATGTGATTTTCACCCTTTAGTTTGACGTCATTTCTAAAAAGACTGTCTTTGGACACATGAGAAATCAGACCTCGACCTCCGAGCCGCGGAGCGTCGGCTGATGGACCGAGTGTAGCAAACTCGCATGACTGTAACCGAAGAGAATTCGAAAGCAAAGACAAGCAACCGCGGTAGCAATCAACGCCAGATGGAACTGCGGTGGTGCTGTCACCATTTTAGTCTGAATGCACCAATGGTGTTACGTGGGGCTAACACACCCAAAATGGGCCAATCTTGAAATCAGAAAGGCGCAGGAACACTTCTGAAACTGCAGTTATTATATTTACAAGTGTAATTACCACTGACGATCCACTTCTCTCAATACCTGCGTCGATTACGATCTATGTAATGATCCTTGTTGCATCACTTAGTAATGTCGTATTTATCTGGGATGAACTGGGATCTGAAGGCCACCAAGCGTCATCAGAAGGGCTGCAGCAAGAAGACAAATCCATTATTTAGACTTCTATGAAACTAACTTCCAGGAGATTTATCTTCTACTTTGCTGCCGGGTTTCTCAAAATCCCAAGAGGGATGCGTTCGTGTCCTTTCTATTTATGGTCATTGCTCCTTTTTGCTCCTCTGGGAAGCAGAACGTTATGTTTTGTCAGTTTACGTTATGCCACATTTTTCTATTTTGAACACTCAATTTGTAAACCCGAATGGATCCTTTCAGAAGGTTTCTTGTTCTACTGGATGAACTTTGGGAGGAATGTTACATGCATGTCTGTTGTGATTCTTTCATAAATTGAAAACATTCTGTATACAGTTATGAGTGCATCATTTTTAAAGCCGGTTCAGTGTTGACGTTAAAGAATGAACAAACTGCTCTGCTGCTTAGCTTTAACATCTTGTACATGTAAGTTGTTTGCCGTCACTCACAAGCCTTCGATGGCACTGTAATGGGAGAATAAGTACTGAGTCATTTAGCACTTAACTGCACAGTTTTTCACATAACTGGTGGTGATTCATGAGCTGTTGGGTTATTTAATAGCTAATTATCTGCAAAAAAGACTTTAGCGTTTAAGTATGAAAAGGTGCAACACCAGACATGCAATGAGAAGGAAGTCGACTAGAAAGACGCTCCGATCGTCATCGTGCAAACTGTGTGGCCCCCGCTGTGTTAGGCGATCATCAGCAGTCACACACATCCATAAATCCATGCACGTGCAGGTTGACTACCCTGCAAAAAAGCATGCATGACAAAGTACAACACTGCTGTGTCTATCCCCACATTTTAGTCATGGATTCTTGTCATGCACATGTGGTATAATACAAGAACTGGAAACACGAAGTGAAGATATTTGTCTTGTTTCTACTTAGCACGGTTGTCAGTCAGCATCACGGGGTGATTTGATTGCCACATTAAATAACCAATGGAGCAATGAGTGTCCAATATGTTTCACAAGAAGTTAAAGGGTTATCGGAGTAGTGAGGCGAATTAGGTTTGTTTAGGTTGGAGTAGTTACTTAAGAATGAATCGACTCTCTGCACACTCAGACCTGCATGACGATCGGATTTAAGTATGTAACAGTTATTTGCAGAATCTCCTCAATTGTGACTCTTTTCAAGCCAGAGCAGGTAAAATAGGGGCATAAAAGCCACACCTGACATTTTTACTACCTGAGATTAGTACCGCAATCACCCCAGAAGATGGCTGTTGTAAAGCTCCCACCTCTTATCTCTCTGGTCCCACACCTCGGTTAATGCTGTAATTGAGCTCTGATTGCTCTGTAATTGCAGAGACGCGAGGCTCCTCCTGGGCAGATGGACTGAAAGAAGAAGGAGAGCTGCCCCGGGGCTCCACTGCCCCTGAATCATCAAAGACTCTGTACTTTAAACAATGCCCATAGCTGTTTTTATGAAACACCTGTCTAAACTGCAAACACAGTATAACTCACTAATTCATCCGCAGGAGGAATGTTAGGCACTTAACGAAACGCCTCCTTTACTACCTCGGAATTAATCATCTTCAGAAATCATAAGACTGGCAAAGCATAACATTTGTTTGGGGGGGTATTTAGGACATCTGCTACATTCCCAGCTCAAGTGGAGTATCTTTGATCCCGGGCCGTGTGATGGATGAGGGTTATGAAGACCAGATCCCGAGCAGGGCAGCAAAGCAAACACATGGTATCCCAGACTCGCTTATGCGGCTCCAAAAATCACCATAATCACAGCAATCATCTTCCACTCTAAAACTATATCAACAACCATTACTTACCCTCCAATAAGGACGGAGGGTTTATCTCACGCTGAATGTAAACAGTTACAGAATCACTAGCCGGCACATTTTATGGATAATTATACATTAATTACATCCGCCAAGGAAGTTATGTTTTGACTCTGTTTGTTAGCACAATTGTACTAAAGCTGGCAGTCCACCATTCACCGGACTCGGTGGAGGAGTGTATCAAAGGTCAAAGAAGACACTACTACATGAAGGAGCAGATCTTTTTCACATCCTTTGTTTACTTTAGCATTTTTGGATGTCTGCTCTCTCCGAGTGCCCATCTATCAACCGGTACACCAAAAGAACTAGCTGTTCCTGACTGGAACTCTAACGGAGGCTCACTGTAAGAGTTCACCACACCTCCAGTCTTTCAACACAACTTCTAAAACCTGCAAGAGAAACGATCCAATATGCATGTTCACATTGAGCGTATCTGTTATTCACATTTTCCTTACGCCTTTAATAACAATTATATTGCACGGCGTTTCTAAGCCTGGAAATATGTCATATGACAAATTGGTGATATCATATTTTGTTCACGGTAAAAGAATGATTCGGTATCCCTTCCAACTCCTGGCAAGTGTTGGACACCACAGGGGGCACCAGCTTCAGCCGGCCTGTCAGCGTCTCCTCTCGTAATTCTTCGTGTTTCGGTCCCGTTTGAGTTCCTCAAGCAACAAAAACTGGAACTTGTGATGGATGTTCCAGCCAGATTTTTATGGAGAGAGAGAATGGGGCTCTTTCCAGCCGTACACCTTAACAAATATCTCCCAAAGGCTCAAGCCATCTTCTCCTCAGTCTGGGGCTCCTGCTGAGTTTCGTGTCTGTTGAGCGACTAAAGCTGCATTGCAAAAGAATCTCGGTCTTTTTTTCCCAAATAAAAATCCTCACTAATGTCTTCGCCTTTGAAAGAAATATGTTTCTCTCCATCGCCTCTCGGTTCCGTAACAAGATGTGCCGCGTTCGCATGACAATTAAATATTTATTGGCTTTTTTTATATTATGTTGTTGAATTAGTCTGTTTAGATCGTTGTGGTTTCTGCTTGTGGCCGAGCTTCAACCCATGTAAAAAAACAAACACAGAAGATAAACCACATGGAGATCTTTGTCCAGGATATAAATACATGGCAGTTAATTTACTTCATTTGAAACATTCTTAGTATTTCTTTCTTGTATTGATTTGATTTTTCCAATTTGCAGATGATAAAAACCAATAGAAGTTTAATAAATTCAAAACAACCAAGTAGATTCGGTGCTCTGGGTTGAGCTTGGCTTGTCTCAGTAGTCATACGTTATATAACATTACATTACAGAGTGATATACTATGAGACATGACTTACAGCTTTGAATGTTCTTGTTTTAAGCACATATTGTAATAATAATTTTAAAGAAAATCCTAATATAGACTGGACTGGTCTCCACAGGGGGGTTGGTAAGATGGATAGTCTGTGGTGACATCATATATATCACCCTCTCCAACAAGTACAGCGGGCTCAACCCAATCGCCTTCAGAGTGTACAGTATATACCGGGGGATATAGGGATGAATACACCAAGTTAAGTCATTGGCACTAGTATGAAACACTTAATAACACGCAGCAGCAGAAGGAAAACTGTGGTTGACACCCGACTGTTTTCCCTGAAGGATACCGGTGCCGAGTCCAATAGAATGATGTCATAAACAATTGCTGTATAAAACATTCATTAAAGACTCTGAGGTTATTTTTTTCGCATATTTTTAACCCCACTGAGACGACATTGAAAAATGTACTTCTAAATATTAGGGACAGTTAAAATGTGATGTCACAGTACTGATCTGCTCCCGACACTCTGCCATGTCAGCTGAGGAGCTGCTCTTCCCACTGAGAAGCTCAGCCAGAGTGTTTTCCGTTCTGTGTGAAGAAGGGCAGAGCAAACACGTCCGTAGTCACTGGGAGCTGGCCGGAGTTTACTGGATCGCTCTGTTTGGTCCGAAGCAATCATGGAGGAGCATAAAGCCTCATGTCATCTGCTCATCAGGACCTTTACAACTGTGTGTTACACTACAATGAGACTTCAATGAGATGTTATACTGTGCAGAGAATCTGATGACTGACAGCGTAACTGCACTAGCAAACGCTTGTATTAGGTTTATACAGCCTCCTGTAAAGGCAGTGGGTATTTTGTGGCCAGGTAACAAGATGTTTTGCACGCTCCGGGTACTTCCAGTATCCTGGTGTTCGTTCGCCTGAGTGATTTCACTAGTATATGTATTGTCCTTTTTTCTTGTTTCAACTAGAATGTGTGGTCCTGCTGTGATCCTTCCCCACACTTACATTTTTGTGTGGGGATGGAAAAAAAAAATGTTTCCCTTACATCATGGCCTCACAATTCACACAGTCGAACCGAGGAAGACTTTCTTGGGAAGATACAGTAGCTTAAAATAGAGAGAGAACTGTCTCCACGAGTCCGTCCCTGAAAAGTACTTGTTGCTTAGGAAGTGAACAAACTCCCGTCCAGCGATCGGGGTTACACCAACAGTTTTAACCAACTGAGAAGAGGCGATGTCTTCTTATTGCTTATGTAACCATCGTCTGAAGAGGGCGGTACTTCTTCCCTTGATGATGTATTTTGGATTATCAGCCGGATGTTAATCAACCTGAGGTCCCTGGCTGATGTTTAATAGGAGTCACAATCGTATATCTCTTAATTTCAGCTGCTGTACAATATGACAGTGTAACCAACTTATTTATGAGCTACTAGAACATCAGGACTATTTACTCTGTTTAAAGGTTTAAATGTGTTTGTGTGTTAATGTATATCGGGCTCATAAGGTGCAGTAAAGACGGAGCACGATAAAGAGCAATCACAGTAAAAGAAAATATACTGATTTACAACGTAAC
>CAAKHC010013655.1:38283-52203 GCA_901007825.1 Macroramphosus scolopax | reverse complement strand
CGGTACTTCTTCCCTTGATGATGTATTTTGGATTATCAGCCGGATGTTAATCAACCTGAGGTCCCTGGCTGATGTTTAATAGGAGTCACAATCGTATATCTCTTAATTTCAGCTGCTGTACAATATGACAGTGTAACCATGTTACGGCTGCAGCCACACCCCCCCTCCGGTGTGTGTGTCACTAATTGATTATGTACAGGTCCCTCCCCCTTTCGCCCCGGCCGGCGCTTCAGAGGTCCGGATTGGAGCAGCGGACAAGTGGGAGCACCAATCCGGAGGACGACTGGCAGACACACCTCTACAAGTGCCGAGCCGGCCTGAGTCTAGGGGCGGCTGAATTTTACGACGCAGCTCGCCTCGTGGAGGGATGATTGTAGTGATTGTGTGTGTGTCTAGTCAGTGCTTAACTTTCGTATCTTCTTGTTATATCGACTAGTATTCCTCCGGTTGTCGTGGTTGTAAAACCTTTGGTAGTTCTTATTTTATTTCCTTGATTGTTGTGTTTCTTTGAGATTCCAGTTAATTCCAGTTAAGACTCAGTGTGAGTCCTCCTTGTGTTATATTGACGCATTTATTTTCTTGATTGTTTCGTTCTTACCATTACGGCTCTTGTTTTAAGAGTCCGCCTTTTGTTTCAGTTAATTGTTTTATTTCGTCAATCAACCTGAATTAAAATAAACAAATATATACTTAACCTACTACATCAGGTTTTTTTGTGTTACTCCTTGTCCCTAGCGAGCCGGGCGTAACAAACCAACTTATTTATGAGCTACTAGAACATCAGGACTATTAAAGGTTTAAATGTGTTTGTGTGTTAATGTATATCGGGCTCATAAGGTGCAGTAAAGACGGAGCACGATAAAGAGCAATCACAGTAAAAGAAAATATACTGATTTACAACGTAACCTGGACAATTGCACATTTGGAATAGGAACAGGAATGTGTACCTATAAAATATAAAAGAAGATTTCAAATGGATGAAGGTCAATGTGAAGCACCTGTTTCACGTCTGGTGGGAGGACGATGCTTTAGGTTATAAATGTAGAATTTCATGAAGGCTTCATGTTGGAAGGATAAATTCTATAATAGAAGAGGATCTGGACAATGAAAAGTGTCCTGCAATAACTTCAGTCTCAGCGGATGTGTTCCATCTGTTCACAGCAAACGGACCACACATCTGAATCCACGTCGATTATTAAAATATCAACGGTCATCTTTTCTTTTTGCGTCTGACGATCTCGGATGAAACAGCACAAATGAATATCAACAGAATATCGTTCTGATGTCAGCTGCTGTGCTGTTAGGCTACAGGCGACTCTCGTCACTGTTGTTTTGAACTACTGGAGGTGCCGTGACAGATTTTAAATTAAGCCCCAGTCGGGAGTTCCGCTCAGGAGAGGCTAGTTTTAGTGTGATCCTGTTGACAAACAGACCCTAGCCAATGCTGCACCCCCTCAGGTGAAACTGCTCTGGGGAGGGGGTTAAACTTCAGAAAATAATGGCTCTGAACATTCAGATAATACTACATTTGACCCATCCTCTTTTAGGCATTGGGGCGAGCCACTGAGCCAGCGGACTTTATATGCAAAGTAATGATGAATCTGAAACGAAGGCTGGAGACATTCCGCAGTTCAACAGGATCACCAGCAGCATCACTTTAGTGATGAGTCGGTAATGTTGGATGGGACGTCAGCTTGGCTTGACCGTGTTCCCGTCTTGTCTGGACCTAAAGTGAAGGATTTACAAGGCAGTGGTGTTAAGGACTGATGTTTAGCCAGGCTATTAGTTTTGAGCGAGGGGCATTCTGGCTGCATGGGACCTCAGGTTCCTCTGACAGGGGAATAGACCAGGCCGAGGCAAGCCAGCCAAACATCTGCTCTCAGTTAGAGGTGTCGGCTCCTGCCAGTCACAGCAGAGGTTCAAAACCTCAGGGAAGGGTTTCACTTGCGGGCATTTCTTTTCTGGGCAACTGCAAGCAGCCCTGTGTGCTCCCCGAGGGGATGCACGTCTGAGTAAAATACCATCGAAAATTCAATTCCACTTTTCCATTCACTCCTCTGACCGAGGTAAATTTCATTACACACTCATGGATGAAATGCCTTCAATAATATGGCGCTGGAGACCGAAGTTCCCCGGGAATCAAACAGCTGAACTTTAAGAGAAGTGCCTCATTGCATGAGGTCCCGTCCATTTCTTTATTTCTCATTTACATCCTCTCTTTTTCCTCTTGTCTTTATTTCTCCCATGACCGATAAACGACTTTATGCCATAAGACATAAATTAAATGCTTTTACAGTCTCGCACAGTCGGTGATGAAAGGCCGTAAAATACTTAACATTTTTCTCGTCGTCTTGTAGCCATACATCAGCTGGCATCCAATAAAAAATCCAAATAAAAACCCAAGACACCAATTACTGAATGCTTAAGCCAATTAACAAAAACACAAAGAAAGCAAACTTTGGCAAAACGAGAAAGAAAACAATTTGGTCACACATCTTACATTAAGCTTCCATTACCCCTCTAATGAGCCAATAAAATGTTTTGAGGTGTCTGATCTTAAAATGCAGCCAAGCAGCTATGTGTTGTTTGTTGGTTTCCATCCTAACGGTCAACAGAATCAGTTTCCATATGTGTTCGTCCAAGTTTCTGGTATATTTCTCTAAAGATTTACACACAAACAAATGTCCAGGCTTTGACAGAAATGTGGTTTCTGATTAAAACAAACACATCACACGTCCCTTCAGGCTCCTCTCGCCCTGGTTTACAACATTGGTTCAACAGAAAATATGTGTAAACAAAAACAGCGTAATCCATTACTGCTTAAAGCTGTTTATAATCAGCGTCGTACACATGAACGACCTGCTCATCAAAGTTTATCTCTGCTATGTATTTATGGGACATCCGAGCAGGTATTCTCCACCTGGTGTCGTTCTTACGGTCGAGCGTCATCTTACGTAATCATGATGAACAGGAATTTGAGAAATGCTAATTTTCTTCAACGGCTCAGTCTAAGGGAGGTTTGTTAATCTTAATCTCTTTGAATTCAGAAGCATTTTATTCTGAGCAGCTGGACAACTTTAGGATCTCAACTCAAAGTGAGGCATCAACTTTAGTTATATAGAGGAGAAAAGGTTCTTACTCTTCCTTAAGGTCGAAATACAGCTTCATCAACAAATTGAGGCCATGTATTTCCAAAATGTCCTGCAAATTAAATACCTAAATAAGTTGTTTGTAACTAAAGAAACCTTTTTGTCCGATTGACTTCATCCTTCAGCCCCAAACCATTACCGTAAATATCATGAACAGAGTAAGAGTGTCGGTCCTTCAGGTTAATACACAATCGGAAGGACAGGAACTGTGAAACAAACTTGTCTCTCAAAGACCAAAGCTAGTTTGAACCTTTCTGCCACTGCAGACGAACTCGGGGGAAGAGGAACCCTGAAAAGCCCTTTCAGTCTCCATTGCGGTTGAAGGCTCAAGACTTGACATAACAAATTTGCGTAACCTTTGATCACGACATAAATTCCGACGTCACCCTTGAAACAAAAACTTAGAACAAGCAGAAGACGTGGACGAAAAGCAAAATGGATTAAAAACAAACCGCAATGCACCCGCATCGGTTCCTTCTGTTAATATCTGGTTGTCGTTTTGGCAAAGATCGGAATTTGCGTCAATGTCAAAGCCGTGGCGGCGGAGTTATTTCGTCAACTAGGGAGTCCAGTCCAGATCAATCAGTATCGAGATCCGACCAGCAGTTTCACGGCTGCTCAGCCTAGTACGGACTTATTTCTCCCCCAATAACAGGTTCCCTCACCCCGAGGTCCTCCATGCACAACGGTGCGGCCGCCCTGAAACAACCGTCGAGCTCCTGCAGTAGAAAAACCCCCTTTGGTCCTTTAAACATTATCTTGTCTCATTACTGCACATTGGAAACTTCTCTCATCCTTCCCCACCCAACCTCATATACTGTCTGCCTTTAAAATCGGATTATTTCGAGATATTCCACGACATTATTGTGAACGCATTTCACTCCTAATGCCAATTATTTTACTTTCCTTTGTTTTTAACAAGTAACAGACATATTGCCAGGGCTTCTAAGACACAGTTTTACACAGAGAACTAGGAAGTAGTCTCTTCACATATCCCACTGAGACACGTACCCATCCTTTCATGTTAGGGTCGGAGGTCAGTCACGGCCAGGAGCGATGCCTCTGGAGCAGGTAGAGCTTTAGTCTCATGCTCAACCCTTCAACAAGGACGGACATGTTTTCTCAATTACAGTGTTTGGTCATTCTTCATATTCGGATGGAGGTAAGAGCAACAAAGAGACGGAGGATGAACAAACAAGCGCTCAGGTTTTGCCTCTGTAGGTGAAACGATGACCCAGAGAAGAACTGAAAACGCCCCGTGTTGGTCCCACAAGGGGAGAAAATGTGAAATTCCTCTTTTCATTTGTCTTTGTCTTTGTACTGTTTTTTTCTCATCCGTATTTTTCTGTTTATCGTTTCTTCTATTCCCTTTTCCCTTCCCTCGCTTCTCTCTTAATCTACCTTTGTTCTCTCTCGCTTTCTCTCTCTCCCGCTCTTGTTTTGTCATTTCCAGGGCTGAGAGCTGCTCTGTGAATCTCCAAACCCAGCAGGACGCCACGAAGTGATAAATGGCCTCTGACAAGGTCCAACACAATCCAAACAGCCACATGCTCCGAGGGAAGAAAAAGAAAATTATAGACGATTCACAAGTGGCCAGATGAGAAACATGCCAAACTCTTGTGCAAGCAAGATTTCCTTGGGTGTACAACAGTATATGTGCTTCATCTACGCATGGGTTGCGATACATAACTCAAATTACGATAGACAAATTAAGGGAATCCTGTGTGATACGAAGTGAATCAGAAACAGATCATGATAGTACAGAAGGACAAGCGACACTATACACAAGCATCTACGTGAAGAACCCTCGTCGTGTGACCTTCTTACAGGTAACATGTGGCCTCCGAGCACCGTCGTGGCCTCTGCAGCACATGCAGACCCGCACGCTCTCACTCACGGACACCCAAACACACCACACAGGGAAAATCTCATAAATTATGGATGAAAGTCAAAATCAAAGGATAAAATAAAAAAAAGGTCTCGCTTCGTAATGAGTGAGGCATGTTTCCCCTCCGAATAACAACTTCATCTGGACCCCTCCACACGCAAACTCTCAAGCGGGTGTGTAAATCAGGAGTCTCATCACAATGCAATTCAACATTTTGTAAGTACGTGTGAAATTCGGCGGTCGTAAAAAGTACACAACAAGTACACAACTCGTCATCATGCAAGCAGGGTTTTCATTAGGGGCAAGCCACAATCAACAAGAGTTCACACTGCAGAGAGGATGTTGGAACATGTGAGACAATAAGCCGACATGCTACCATTAAGAGAAATGTTTTTTTGTACAACCGCTTACGAGGTAGCAGCCCTGCCGCTGCAGGTTCATCCCTTTGTTGCAAACCAGCCGGGTGCACTCGAGGAGACAGCGGAATAATTTGAAAGTTGACCCAAAATGTCTGTTTTCGACATTTCAAAGGAAAAAATGTGGAGGTTGGACTTCACGTCAAACAATCAGAAGAGAGAAAGCAGTGTTTCAAACAGTTCTCATGCATCAGGCTATTAAAAGGATATTCATTTGCAGGTGGCTGGCACTTGTCTGTGGACATATTGCAAACACATGGTATTACATCTTCTGTCCATCCATGATTTAAACCCTAGGTATTCTTTCAATCAGGAAAAAACAGGCACTTCTGGATCTGTGCAGGCCATGTGGAAAGAGTAAAGAAAAAAAAGCAGACAACAAGGCAATCTAGGGTTTTTGCCTTGCGGAGCTTGCGTCACTTCTGAGAACTGTTAAGTGACAGATAAGAGCGATGAAAGATGGCCAAATGCGCATAAAATATATGAAGATTAGGAGGGTTTTATGCATGTATGTTTTAATGGACGTCCTTTATTTGGACACAGATGTTCAACACACTGGTGGCGAGGAGGAAGAATGCAGTGGCCGACGTCATGGAAAGCCACATGACACTAACGCTCGACGAACAAGAGATTTTGTTTGCAGAGATGTTTTTGAAAAGAACAACAACTAAACATCTTGTCACACACAGGCCGACATCAGCAGACGAGACGAGTCGACGTGTTGAAATAATGCGGAAAATGTCCTCAGACGTGCGGAGACTAAAGATCCTCGTGATTGACATCGGAGGTGGAAGGAGAAACGCCTTTACGGTTTCTGTCGGTGCTGTTCAGTAGCTGCCAGACAGGTTAGGGGAACTGCCAGACTCAGACAGCGCTGGCTTTGTCCCATGCAACCGCTGCATGCCAAGACTTCAATTCGCTGTCCCTGTTTCATGCCAGCAGCATTGTTGGTGATTTTCACTGCACTCCCGGGTCTGGTTTTAATACCTCGACCTCTGTGTGATGATTGTTGCAATCAGTTAATCTTCTGCCACAAACAATTTGCCTCGAAAAATGGAGAAATGGAAGTGAGCAGAATCCAAAGACGACGTCTGGAACAGGCACAGCTCTATATGTTATCTCTCTCCTCACATCTGACCACAGATCAACGTCATCTCCTCCTCCGTCTAATCCACTTTCTCTCTCTCTCGTAGGGAAGTCGTAACAAGTAAACAAAAAAGCATCACAATTCCACAAAACAAAAGGTTTAACGTATGAGGTGTGAGTTTAATACAAACCCTTTCCCCTCAAAACAAATATAAAAGTTAATTATGTGATAATGATCCCTTCTTAAAGGCAAAGTACACTCAACTCAGTTCCAGCTCCGTTGAATAGCTCATAGTTTGAACAAGTGTTTGATGATGTTTCAGCACTCGGTTTATTTGTATAAACACAGTTTGTGTCATTAGTAGGTTTGACGCCTCCGACTTACTAAAAGCACAAGTCATGTAGACGTTTCTTTTTTTTTCTTCCTTCAATAGCACATTAAAGCAAACCGCCCCACGACACTAACGCGTGAACAACGTTTTATCTTCTCTCTTCTCCGTTATCATCATGGACGATACGAACAGAGACAAATATATTAGCAAGAGAAACCGGCATTCAGCAGCAGGCGGGAGGATGAACGGATACTGAGGCGGCTGCAACAACAGAAACTGTCTCCATCACAGTTCCGGTTTATTCAGTGAGTGAATTTAAAGTTGTGACAACATGGGGTTCATGGGGGTGGTGTTGAGGAAGAGTTTATAACAGGAGTCATGGAACAGATCCAAGAGATGAAGCACGTTGCCCAGTGTTCATAGTGTCTCTTCATTTTCAAATCAGTATTGGCACCGTTATAAATAAAGGCCCTCTGACATTAAGCAATTAAGCAGCCATGCCAGTTTGTTTGGATGTAAACATGTTCAAGCCTCCTATGAGTCCTTCTTCTTTCCATAATTTCTAACCTTCTGTTCTTCTGCACGCCCTGTTTAGTGAGTCAGATCGTCGTCTCCCAGGAATATGAATTTCACCTTTACTGGACAATTACTAGAAAAGTTCTGGATGATGAAATACTGATGTGAACCCAAAGCCAACTGTAAAATATTATCATGTGTTTCCCTTTTTCTTTTTCTTTTTTTGGGCCATTTTCACACAAAGCACATTGTAGTTTGCAACGGGGAGGTTGTAGTGTGAAGACACAGACATCCCAGGGAGAGGACGGACTTCAGGTTGTTCAGTTTGTTACCTCGGCAGGTGTCTGTCTGTTCATCTGACGATAGATTTGGAGGGTCGACATTTACTTTTATATCACTTCCATTAATTCAATGCAATAACGGACGTTGTGTTGGTCGGAGGATTAAGGGAGTTAAATTAACTTCTGGGAGACAAGTGACAGCTCAGACAGCTGCTCAGGAGGACGCAGCCAGCATCTCCGCTACAAATTATGACCTTTCTTTAAGTGTGAAGCAATTCACTAATGCTTAACACTTTTTGTATATTTTCTCTACGATCCTCCTTCACGTGTTTCTTTTCAAGCGAGCCCTGCGGCTCTCACCGAGAGGCTTCTCCGACCGAGCCTCTCTGTCGGTTCAAAGAGACGAGCTCGGGCATTAGTGTCTGATGTACTCTCAGCCATGTTTACGAAAACCTAACAACTGATTAGACACTGTAAACATTCGTGTCACTTGATACCACGCATGTGAGATCAGACTGAGAACGAGAGCAGCAGGACGTTATATCATGCTGCAGAACATCTGCATGAAGCCGGCTTTTTACTCACCTTACATTCAAACTAATGGCTTTTCATTTGATGACTCAAACCAGAACTTAGAATATCACTAAAGTATGACCTCATGGATCCTGTGGTCTTTTCAGTGCATACATTGAATTATCATTATTACCCCTGCTAAAGAGTTTATGTTGGTTATGCTGAGGACGGCCCAGGAAAAACACAGTTCATTTGGGAAGGGATCCAAATCCCGGGTTAGATCCAATATTGGTTTTTCTTCTTTCGTTAGCATTGCAGAGTGGCTGACATCACACACAGAGAAGAAGAGTGTATGTTAAACTGACCTCGCCGCCACAAATTTCAAGTTCCACAAATGCGTTGTCTCAAACGTAGAGAAGAGGAGTTACGGTGTCATAAGAGTTATGAACTGGAGAGGTGTCACTCAGCTGAATCCTTGTCTCCCTGAGTAGAGATGCTGAGCAATTAGCATCACCATGGCAACCTCTGACTGCTGCCTGCAGCCTCCCAACGGATTCACATCCTCTGATTAGATTCTCCTCTGATGTCTGTGGTGTTTACCAAACACCTGACCGACACTTCTGTCTGTCTAACTTCTATTTGAACTCACGTCACAGTTCAAACACATCGTTCAATCGTGTATTCCTTTGAGTCACGGAGTCCTGCCCCTCATCTTCATCTCAGTGATGGGACTGGTCCCGGCTGTGGATGAAGACGTCGCTGCTGGTCTCATTTATGAGACTAAAAACAAAGATGAGTCCGTCAATCTGTTGGTCGTGATATGTACACTGTCATATGGACTGACTTTGTTTCTTCTGACATTTTCATTCAATCCTCAGGAAATATCTGGTTGGTAATATTTCCATAGTATTATATTATTACCAGTCCTCGTTCCTGGATCTTAGCATCATGTACTGTACTGTACTGTACTGTACTGTACTGTACTGTACTGTACTGTACTGCACTGCACTGCACTGCACTGCACTGCACTGCACTGCACTGCACTGTACGGTACGGTACGGTACGGTACTGTACTGTGCTGTGCTGTACTGTACTGTACTGTACTGTACTGTACTGTACTGTACTGTACTGTACTGTACTGTACTGTACGGTACGGTACGGTATGGTACTGTACTGTGCTGTACTGTACTGTACTGCACCGTACTGTACTAGTACAAGTACAATGTTGTATTTGTCTTGCCTCACAGAAACAGTTTTCTTCTCCACAATCTCTGTCGAAGGTAAAATCCCGGTTATCTCCCGACTGGGCGTCTGCATCTCTCTCGTGAGTAAATGTCCTACTTAGCGTCTCCATCTCCAGATGGCTCCTCTTACCCCCCGCTGAAGTCTTGTAGCTGCTTGTGCCCAGAAACATAAAGAGAACTGGCCCAACATCATTGTGATTCGGGCTCCAATCTAAAATGATAAATACCTGCACTGCAGCCAGACGGCACTTGGCTCTGCTAATGTTGCTCTTTTGTCAGATCTATATTCATAATGTTGATGATCACTCCTAACTTTTTATACTAATACGTATGTACATTGTATACTAGTCGTAGAGGAAGTGTTTGTTCTTCCTCACTGAGTTGCTGTGTTAGTCTCACAATCCAAATCATTCCAATTGATTAACTCCTGCTTATTGATCAAACCTAAATCTAAATGACAAACGTGAATGTAAATGCATTTTTCAGTGGAGCGCTGGTTTGTTCTCTCCTGAAAGACATTCAGAGATAAATATTTAATAAGTCCAGCAGAAATAGAACCAACGTTTTCCTTCTTATCGTCACATGTGCAGCTGGAGATCACATTACTGATAACATCCGATGTTTGACGCTCGGTTCTCGGGTTCCCTTTTCGTCCGTGTTCGCAAATATTGATCAGCCTGCCTTGGATGACAAGAATAACAGAGTATAGAAATTCCTAAACTGAGTTTCTGTTTATCATTTCTGCCTTAAACACATGGACGAGGCCCTCAAGTTCACGAGTTGAACAGAACGACTGGCTGCTTCTCTGAAGTGTCAAATAAACTTAAGGACTTTCACATGAACTCACTATATACAGCGCTAAGCTAACAGTAAACACGGGGGAAACAATGAGGGAGAGGTGTGAAGCTGTCGGGGAGGAGGAAGGAGACGGAGGAAGAAGGGCGGAGAGACACCAGATGACACCAGATGACCTGGTCAGAACCGTGTGTGTCTGCCTGCGTGCGTGCACGGGCGCCTGGGTCAAAGGTGAGAAAGTGGTGAGTGGAAACGAATGGAGGATAAAACAGACCTTTAAACACCACCTGTTTTCACAAACACACGCACGCACGCACGCACAGGATCTCAGCTGATTGTTACCAGACCGTATTTAAACACCTCCCCTGCGCCTGTGTACCCTCGTTACTCTTCGGGAGATGTGAGGTCTCTTACAGAATCGGTTTTGCACGACATGCTTAGAATCGCCACCATTCTTGCGCTTTCCCTCGGTGCCTTCTGTGCTTCGTCTGGGGATTTATTTACCCACTAAAACACGGACAAGCTCCACCTTCCTCGCAGAGAGGAAGAACCTTTCCCAGAGGCAGACCTGCTGCTCGCGCCCGTGTTCGGGAGAGTTTCTGTGAAAACACTTCACAATGAATCGACCTTGGGTGTCCTGCTGCTGATAAAAACGCACCTGCTTAAAGACAGAACGGCGCCACTGTCTGTCTCACAAACCCAGCTGATAATAAGAACCATAATTCACCTTTAAAAAGACAAACCTCCCCCAACGGGACCAGAACACCCAGCAGAACGATGTCTACTGTGTGAAGAAACAACACCCAGTGCTGATTTATCATCATCATAGATTTCACCGTAACAAAATAACGAGCTTAAAGGAACAATTCGTACATCATCCTCAGTAAATCATGTTGTATTTCCACTTGAACATCACAAAGAGGATTCTTTGTTTGCGTTTCGGCTGCAGGAAGAGAGGCAGTCGTGGTAACATCCTCTCGGTTACAGGAAGCAGCAGGGTTTATGGGAGACGTGGTCTTAATTTTTAAATGGCTCATTTAAATAGCGCCTTTCGACCATAACGGCTCTCAAAGCGCTTTACAATGTTGCCTGTTACGCCTCTTCACACGCACTCGTTCGCACCCTGACACAGGGTTGGGGATACGGTGACACCGCCTCCAGAGCAATTAAAGAAACTAGACCACATTAAAGCCTCTCTCCTCATTAGTAGAGTGGATAGAATCTCCGCAGCAGACTGGGTTGGATTCCACCACGTGGAGGACATACTGGTTTTTCTGGGGAAGCTGTGGCCTTAAAGGTTAGATAAGCCGAAAGGTTGCTGGTTCAACATTCACAGCTGAGGTGCCCTTGAGCAAGGCATCTAAACCCCCCTAACTGCTGCGCTGGCACCGTCGAATGCCTGCGAATTTAAAGTTATAATCCGTATGATTTTAGCTGTGGTTGATTTGGCGACACCTGTAGTTGCTGGCGGTAACAGCAAGTCTGGTTTCATTCTTCCCTTCCCAGAGGAACTATTGTTGTTTAAATAAAGAAGCCAGGCACTAAGTGGCCCCTTTTCCGTCATACTGTAATTTCATGTGACAGCACAGGCACAGGGAAAGTTGTCGGTAACCTCACTGTGGATGTTGTCGCAGGCGACCCTTCATCCCACAGCTCTCTGCGGCTGCTCCCTCTCGCCCCGTCGCTCCCCGCAACATTTCAAGCCGACCCGCCGTTAAACAACGATGGAAATGACCTGTTGTGTAGACACATTTTTTTGATGAATGATAGTTGTCAGTGCTAAGCTCGCTGACAAACACTTCCTGTGGCTACTTCACTATAAGAGCTAACATGTGTTTCCAGCTCGACGCTGCAGCAGTAGGAAATGTTCAGTTTCCACTAATGTTCGCTTTACACACTAATGTGACCACGGACACCCGGCCCGGTCTGTCTGTAATAACAACAAATGCCGAGGCCCAGTCCCCTTTCGCTCATAGATGGGAAAGATAACTATTCAGTTGAACAAACATGAGATTGTTACTTTGAAACTGCCCTACGTGGTAAAAGGACGTCACTTATATAGAGCTTTACTGGTCAACCGATCAATGTAAGCGCTTTACAACACTTTCAAATTCACACAAGGACACCTCGACACAGAAGGAGGGAGGATGGAACCAGGAGCCGTCAGATTATTCAGCCACCTGCTCCACCTCCAGACCCACAGGAACTCTATGAAACATCTTCACAGTCTTCTGGATCCACAATTAAAGACCGTCAAGGCCACAGCGTACGCGATTGCAAGGTACGTGCCCACATGACCTCGTGAACTGGCCCCCTCATGGGAGCAGGTCCATAGTCTTCCTCTGCGTATTTGCTCACCTTGATAAATGCAACAAGGCCGTGTTTTGTCTGCTTCCCTTGAGGCTATTAGAAAGCACCCTGCTGACACATGCAGTTTATATCCGTCTCTATCACACCGACAGAGGGGCACTTTGTAACAGGGGACACACAAAACCCCACAACGGAGCTCCTCATGCAAACACACACTCTTCACTTCACTTCATGTAGGACTGGAATTTGTTTCATGTTTATCAACGTTGCTTCAAAAGAAATCGCCTTGTTTCATCGTTATCTGGATGCTC
Source organism: Macroramphosus scolopax (assembly GCA_901007825.1). Lineage (NCBI taxonomy): Eukaryota > Metazoa > Chordata > Actinopteri > Syngnathiformes > Centriscidae > Macroramphosus > Macroramphosus scolopax. The sequence continues at coordinate 39,362 of CAAKHC010013655.1, read as the reverse complement.
AGTGAGCATGTGAACAAGTACCGAACCCTCATCTGAACTTCTTCTTCACAGCTCCACGACGTTGTTTGATTCCTACTTTCACAAAGAAATACAATTTATGCATGTTCAACAACTGAGTTGCTATTCAATTCCTGGAGTTCACAATTTCTTTTCCAGGTGTTCTTTGGCTAGGACACCCCCCCCCCTCCCTCTCCCCCCCACTGGGACCTACTCTTTTGGAATAAAAACACTCCCCACAGGCTGTGTGAGGAATAGTTGGGGTATATTATTCAATCAATGCTGCACTTTTTATGGCTCAGAGGTCAGGGAAAAAATGCATTTTGGCATTTTTCTTGGATTCATATTCACCACAAGTGTTATTTGTTTGATCCGTAGAAGGGAACCGTTTCTTTGATTTAAACTTCTAGTTTACATCCACAAACTAAATAACGTTCGATCTGGGTCTCCCAGCTCCGTAAAGCCACATGGAAAGTGTTAACTGATCATCTCTGACGTCGGGTCGGTCTTCTAGCGCGACTCCCTGCCAGGCAGGTTTGCACAAACTGCAGTAATTTCAACAGACAAATTCCTTGATTGACCCTCTTCTCCTGCAGCTCCTAGTTTCCATCCCAGTCAATCATGGGAACAGATAGGAAATGCAGCCCACCCAAAATCAGGTCAGTGGAGTTCTTTCTGCGGTCAGGTTAACTGTAACCAGTGAAAACGGCGGTGCTCTGTTTACTAACCTCTTCTGCTGCACCCCTCTATCCATCCCCACATTCCTCTTTAAGAAAATTACATTTGTCATGCTGAAAGCTGATGGTTTACATCGGCATGCTTTGAACAGTGTGTGTGTGTGTGTGTGTACGCACGTGGGTGGACATACGCATGTGTGTGTGCTATACGTGTACGGACCACGAAGTTCAGGCTATTCAATGTCAACAAAGTCAGTATGATCTTAAACCAGGAGCACACGTTGTCGTGCGTGTGTGTGTGTGTGTGTGTGTGTGTGTGTGTGTGTGTGTGTGTGTGTGTGTGTGTGTGTGTGTGTGTGTGTCTGCAGCCTCTGTGTGTGTGTGTCTGTAGCCTCTGTGTGTGTG